>JAVQJG010053741.1:0-25996 GCA_036024015.1 Craterocephalus amniculus | reverse complement strand
CCAAGGTGAACAGGATGAGCAGGACAGTTTCTAAGAGATCTGATTGGTCAAGAGGATGGCGCTTCCTCTCGCTGATCTCTTATTCAGAACTTAACCTGGTCCGGACCAGGTTAGGCGTCCAGCATAAGTTACCGAGGTGATATACCCCGATCAGAAGTGAACCAGCATCGTAGGACGGAAAACCCCGGGTTGAACCTGAAGTTACCTAGATAAGAGAAAATCCGGCTTCGTAGTACAGGCCCCTGGTCGAGAACTTTGGCAGATTTTTGCATTTTTTTCTCTCCCTAACGAAGGCTAATTCAGCATTCGTCTTGCATTCCATCTTTTCTCTAAGCTCACTCCACTAGTCCGATATATGGACTCTAATCTCTCTTTTCATCGGTTGCTCCAATAATGTCCTCCTGCGTTTTTTGCTGTTTTAGCCATTGCACCTTGAAAATTACCAGTGTGTTGATATTCAGTGTTTAGCATGTCACGCGGTCCTGTATAGCAAAACGCAGCGGTCAAGCAATGCTCCAGTTTTGGAAAATAATGTTTTGAAGTGCAGTTTCTCAGCCATGAGATGCTGCTGGGCTAAAGCAATGTCCGTAATGAATGTCAGGGTGCCATCGTGTGGAGTCACAAGCACAGAGTTTTAAAGTTGGAAACTTGCGTAATGTTGATTTAAAGGTGTTTCTGTTTGGTGTGGCATCTATTATAAATTGTGCTCTGCAGGCTGGTGCATTGGCAAATGCTTATACTATTTACATACAACAGTTTATATTCTTGGTCTGCTTTAAAACTGAAGGAATCTTTTTTTTCCAATTCTTAATTTCAACAAGTTGTTATATGGTCGCCTTTGTAGGAAAAAAAACACAGTAAAAATGTCAGAACTTCCATACGGTTCAGCCTCTCCCAAAGAGAAATAGAAAAGACGGGTCTAAAAATGTGGTTACCTTGCAGATATTGGTTAAGCGAGAATATTGTCTGCCTTTTGCTCTCAGACCTGTTACGCAGATGACATCAGCCATTCCTCAAGGTTGAGTTGTAATGTAGGACACACATGATCAAATACACAAAAGCACCATAAAAGCCTATTTAGGTTGTCTTAGGTAACGCTTAGAGACGTGGTCTGAAACCATACTCCCCTCTTAAACTGTCTGTTCTGGTTTGGTGCTGAAAACACACAAGCCCACTAAACGAATGGACTGTTATTTGAAGTACAACCTAAACTGCAGTTATGTATGCAGTAGTAGTAGTATTTGCTGCTTTTATAGACCTTCTCCACATAAAATCATTTTACAGCTATCTACTGTTAGATGTATTTCTAAAGGCTTTGCAGTTGGTTTTCTGAGTACAGTTTGGGAATGGCCCTTGAGCTTTCTGCTGTTAATCCAAATATGTACACATGTGGCAGCTTTAAACTTGATTCCCACATGTGAAAGTTGCATCCGTCGCAGCATTGTAGAAGCATGACAAGCTGGAACTTTTTCACAGCTACATAAAAGGCGGAGGAGAGAAACCATAACTGTGGCTTTGAAATGTTGGCTTCCTTTTTGTACGTGTAATGATTCTCATACTTCCATTCAGCCATGGCTGTGTGTATGTACAGTACTCTATTTCATAAATGTAAGCATTGATTTTCACTTAATTGAGAAATGAGAACCTTTGGTCTCAGTCATTTAAAAAAATCGGCATTGATCACGACTGATCTTTTACTTCAGGAGAGATTTAAGTGGTTTGAAGGAATGATATGAAATGTGTGGGTTTTTTTTGCAAAGATCAAAGTGCTGTCATAGGGGTCTCCAGTAACGTTGTTTGTGACAGCAGAATTTAAGTTTCCTAGCTTGTAATATGCTATTTTTCATAGATTTGTAGTTTAAGGAGGGCTAATGTTGTTAAATGACTGTAAACTATTGATCATGTAGGAATGCAACCTATGAAGTATGTTTTCTTCGTTGCTTCTAGTAAAGCAGGAGCCCTCTGAATTGAGCTCATGCCTTAATTTTGGGAATCATCCTGTGATCTGTGATCGCCATCATGTTTGCAAACTTTTTTGTGTCTTTCTCCATTTCAGATTCTGCCTATTAAAAAATTTGATTCTTGAAGTAAAAGTTGTTGAGTCAGCACTGTGTGCCAAGAAATTAGCAGGCAAGCTAATAATCAATTCACTTAAATTCGTCAGATATTGATTAACATTGCTCTCCATGGCTACTTTATCAAGGTAGTTATCTGATGAGCAAACATGTCTGACTTTCTTTACAAAACTTGGACACCGCTGATGACAGGGCTTTCACAATCCGGAAAGTGTTTTTACAGCTTGTCTGCATGAGATTAATCAATACAATGAACATAGTGATGCATATAGTGATCTCCAAGTAAAAGAATAAAAGTTGAGATCAAGACTGGGCCAATGCAAGGATAGGAGAAAAGAAACAAGAACACTTCTGTAGCTTTTAGGTGCAAACAAAAGCATCACGCCCTCCATCATTTTTAGAACCAGAAACCCACTTCCTGAATCTTGAACCAGACTGAATAATGGGACAGAAAGACCTAAGACATGTAACCAAAAGGCCAGTGGTCATAATGAAAGAGTTTCCTTACAGAAAGCCAACCATCATCCACTTATTAGGCCTTTGTGGAAGAGCCGCCGGACAGAAGCCATTATTCACCAAAAGCCACATGACAGCCCGTTGGGAATGAGCCAGGAGGCATTTTAATGACTGTGATACGAGGAAAAGCAAAATCCCCTCTTCCAAAGAAACAAAAACACAACTATCTCAGCCATCACCCTATAAGGTCAAACCTGACAGCTAATCACCCTTACAGTCAAACTTTGTGTTAGCTTCAGTCTATTATGGAGATGTTATTTCCAATGTTCTGAATACAGAGCAAGCAAATTTTATCAAAAGCCTTCTCAGAGTTGTCAGGTTCTGAGGCTGGGGCGTAGGTTTACATTTCAACAAGACAACCCAAAACATTCTGTACTGCCATGAAAACACAGCAGAAATGCAGTCTGGATGTCAACCCAGTAGAGCTCCATGGACCTAAAAATGGCTGCGCACCAATGCCTGAACACAAATGTTTTACCAAGAACATGAGAAATTCTTTTTTAAAAGGTGCGCCAAGTATTTGAGCTGCTCATGATAGCCAAGAATGCCTCAAGCTTTAATTTAAGGGTTTAAACAAATACGATTTCAGTCTTTCAGCCTTTATAAATTTCAAAAACATGATTTTCGTTGTTATTGAGTGAATGCTGTTCGGAGAGTTGTGTATAAATTCTGATGAATGATTACAGGGAAAAGAGAAATTAATCCATGTTTGAAATGGGTCCAAAACATAACAAAATGTGGAAAACTTTCCATCAGCCCTGATGGGGGGAAAAAAAGAAAAAAGAAAAAAGGAGATTAGTCATCCTTTTACCAACCAAAACAACTGCAAAGTTTCCAAAGCTAAATTTGCGAATGTAAGCAGGACGCCTTTCAAACATAACCTCTCGGTAATTGGCTCAAAACAAGTCAAACCCTAGAGTGGAAATTTGGACATGGGAGTTATGGAAATTAGCATTAGCCGTTGTTATTTCATATCACTCTGTAATAAATTCCAGTGTTTTCAGAGCTTACACTACTGCTCTTCCTCCTCCTGGTTGATTTGGAAAAATCCTGGAATGATGCTACGTCGACCTGACGCCCAATTAACTTGTATGCTGGTGTGAGAATGTGAATGAGAGAACATTTGGAGGTGCATTAGACATTTTAGGGCCTTTACCTTCTGCAAACCCACTGTGGCCTCCTTGTAAATGTCATCTCAGCTTTTACAGGAAAGGGGGACCAAGAGGCGATATCATCAAAGGAGAAAGGAAATGAGAGAGAGAAATCTACTGGTTTAATTAATGCAAATTTCATTTCAGGGTTTCTTCTTCCTGAGTCACAGACTTGTTTTAACTTCATGGCCGATGCCATTTATTGGATGTGGCTTTGTGTGTATTCCCAGAGATGTAGTTAAAAGTTTGGAACGGCTTTGCTGTCATCACAGAGGTATTCGGATTTTTTTAAGGCCTCTAGATGAGGTTGTTTGAGAAAAGCAGTCAAACTGGGCTTTTTCAGCCAGCCTCTCTTAAATAAAATGCCTGCCATCCAAAATCTAAGTGGCTCCAGAGTAGCGGCACTGGAGGCCCCCCTCTCTTAAAACACACATTCATGCAAAACAAGTGCATGCACAAACACACTCACAACGGTTGCCAGCGTTCGGATGAAAACAAATCCAGCTCTGTGCTATCTGCTCTCCCTTTTTGTCTGAATTTTCACTTGGTTTTTTGCCTTCTTGGCCCTCCTGGATAACTGCTGCGTACGGTGCATTAGACACATTTGTATGGTATTATTTACAGACATCACAGAGCCTCATCTTTAGCTGGAAACATCTGCATTCATGACATGAAGGATCCGGCATTCTCTGTGTCAGCACATGTTATCCTAAATCTTCGTTTTGGACAAGTGAAGGATCAGAAAGTGACAGACAGAGGGGCAGGAAAGCCAAATGACAAGAGGATGAAAGAACCAGATGACGCCTGCTTCATTCATCATGTAGTTAAGAGCTGCCACATCAGTCTATTATTTCTACAGGCTTATCTCCCTGCAGATAACAGAGCTTTTTCGGCTTTAGTCAGGAGGCTCAGCGGGAGGAAAGGGATTGGTCTGCAAACCTTTATCGACTCAGAGGAGCCTGTTGGACAAACTTTGATCTTAGCAGCTTGTTCTGACTGACAAAACTAAAGAAGAGGGTGATTTATGTCAGACTTGTTTGGCTTTTTAGCATTTAGCTAAGCTATTGTACATAAAATGTTTTGGTCCAAATGCTGGAAAGATTTCAGTTTTCAGAGGAACAAGGGAGGAAAGTTGTTAGTAGCTTTAATGTCCTGATAATAATACTGGGAAGTATAATGCATTTCTGTGCATTTATTACATCTTCGTATTGATTTCCTATCAAAATGGACTCATTTGTTTCAGACCCTCTCTCTCTGAGCTATTACTTGACAAATACTAGCAATTTTGATATAGATGAAGCCACTCTTTTGTCCACAAGCACAAATTATCCAGCTTAAAAGGACGGCTGCAGAGGAAAATGCTTGTTGTGAGGGTTCAAATGACAAAAAAAAGAAATATGAGTCTTTTTATTTCTGAAAAGGCTGGTGTATTTTGCTCATTTATTTAAAAATGATTCCATAAGAGGTCAGAAGACATGTCTTGATGTGCAATTTTCAATCATAATACATTTCATATTCTAGATTTAAGTCTTCATATAGTGACCCACGGATATCCCAGTGTTTAAAATAGTTTCCATGTTAACTTTAGAATGAAATGAGAAATAATGTGAGGAGGTGTTGCAGAAAAGTTCCAGCTTTTTTAAATGTTATAGTCTGTAAATGGCATTTGAACTTATTTCATCGCTGACAACCATTTGGGGAATCAATGGAAACAGCAAATTATACAGTATGGATATATACTTGGATTAGAAGTGGGGTGACTGTCTATTTTACCATTTTATATGCCCACTTGGCTACATTTTATGAAAACACACTTCCTCTGGGATACGGTTGATTGGTACATATTATGTGTGATCCCTATAAAACCAGCTGCAATAACTATTACGATAGTAAAAAGAGTTATTTTAGTAAAACCTACAGAAAATGATGAACTAGTTCTGGTGCCCTGAGCTCTGTGGAACATATTAATGATTTTTTTATTGATTTGGTTCATTCATTGTTATACTACACCTTCTAAAGTCACCCTCTCAGTACCAAACCACTTGGATGAAATTACATTTTATAGGTAAGCCAGGAGAGGAGGACTGTAAACAGAAACAGCTTCAAACAATTTGTAATGTGCAAATGTTGAATCATTTGGCTGTACATTTGACATGTCAGCTAAAAAAATACTGATAATCTGCAATGGGAATGGGGTTTTACAAACTTCCATGGAGACATTTACTTTTTTGTATTTTGTTAGGTTTTTCTTTTTATGCTTCAGTTGCACCTTAAATAGATCAGGTTACACATAAAATCCGTTTTATGCTTTGTTTTATCTTTATTTTCCCTTCTTGTGGATGCTGACTCATACAGATTGCCCTCTGAACAGAACATTCATTTATTTCCCCAATAACACAAAAAAATCTAATTTAGAGAAGTCTGATTCTAACATGAGGGAATGTAATTTTTTGTATGTCTTCTTGGCCAGAGAGAGCTTAAAAATACTTTATGCTACATCTGGAGTCAGTTCTCTGTAACAGGTTGATGAGTTGTGCCTTTATAAGGCCTCACTCAGAGAGGCAGGGCTGATAACTGTCAGGGTGTTCAAGATTGGAGGCTGTGGACAAATTTACATGTTTTTTTTTTCATTTATAGCCATCTCTTCCTGTCATCGCCTTTCTCTACACTAAGCTGTCCTACACCTGTAGCATGTGGCTGCTACTGTACGGCTGAAGTCGTGCTGCAGATCTCGAAACATGGCCCTGCATCCCTTTGTAGGTGCAACTGAGTCATGTTTTCCATTCAGAGAAAACATTCAGCTCACAGGTTTGGCACGGTGGTACTCTTTTCCTTTGCCAGTTAATTGCTGGGAAATATGATGTTAGGTTTAATACTCTTCTTTTAAGCCATGAAATCTTCAAACAAGAGTGTCTTTTAGTGATAGGGTCAGTAACAGTATCATGTTATTGCCAAGTGGAAACAGGCAACAGGCCCTGCATCCTGGATTGGCTTTGGCTTATTTTAAGGACTCTGTGGTAAACTGAGTGTGGTCTTGCAGTTGTTATCAGATTTATTTGTTGTGTTCCACATCAGCCTTTCCTCTTTTGACTTTAAAAACGGCTTTGACTGACTGATTCGCAAGATCATATCAAGATCATGTGAACATTATTTGTGCACATCAAGTATTTAATCATAACTTACTGTCACCACAAAATAAGACAGAATATCTAACTTTCAAGATTTTATATGTTTTCATGAAAAACATTAGTTTTTAGTTAGTTGTGGCAGTGGTAGATCTAAAAAAAGGGGAAAAAACAACAAAAGCAGAGCAAGACTGGTTTAATTTCACAGCACATTTCATGTACAAGACAACTCCAAGTGCTTTATGTAAAACATCAAAAGCAGCCCATTAAATGCAAGTTGTAAAAAAAAATTATAAGTAACACTAAAATAGAATCAGAACAAACTGAAAATATGTGAGCTACATAAGATGGGATATTCATCATCATGAGTAAAACATGATTTGGGATTATAAAGAGCACCTTAGAGAGTCAGGGTCTCGAAGAAGAGCAATTTTGAATCTGATCTCATCTACACTGCATACTATGATGAATGGATTGTGAGAGTTTTTAGAAATCTCTGCATGACTGTCCAGGGCTTGGACACATTTACTCTCCATGCAAATGCAGGTTAAAGCGAGAAGAAATACATGTGAACATTATGCAGAAAGACACCAGCTTCTTTGAGATAAAGCTCATTAAGCATGGACTGAAAGTGGAAAACAGCTGCATGATCAGATGATCACAAATTAAAATTTGAAATGTGTTTTTTTTTTTTTCAATGCAAGTTGTTCTGGACTAAAGAGGAGAAAGTGACCATCCAGCTTGTCATAAGTGCTCAGTTCAAACAACTGCATCTCAAAAGTGCCTGTATGTGTACGGGAACCATCAACTTGATGCTCCCATCCACTCGTTATCTTTTTGCTGAATGCTTTGCTTTGCATATGAAGACAGTGCTAAACCACACTGTATCTATTACACCCGCAGGCTTTCTGCTAGAAGAGACCAGAACTGACCTGGAAACAATCCAGATCTTTTACAGTACCCATGATTGTTCAACAGCTACAATCCAACATCAGACAGGATTAGAACGCTCCTCTCCCAAAGGTTCCAGCAACTGGTCTTCTTGCAGCCGCTGGAAGTTCTCCAACACTGTTCGACAATGAGAAGAATTCATTGGCTCGTTGGCCAATTTTAAATGAATACATGTCGTCATTCCCAGTTCACCTTTACATAGAGGAGTTTTGAATAGATGAACATACACTTGAGATGTTTTTCTAATCTGTGAGTGTGTAAAATCTTTTGAAAAGTGCAAACAATTCTTTAACGTGAGCCTCACATGTGCTAAATATCTCTTGCCGATTGTTTTTTTCTGTTAAATGTGATACTACCTCATACCTGTGTTATCCTCGGATTCAGGACCAAGATATTTCTTACTGAGGAGCATGTATTTTTTCTGGCATGAAGTCTACTGGACTCTGTCAAGGTGGAGAAAACTAACATGTGACCACTGGGCAAACAATGACAAGCTCCTTTTTAGCACAGCCACAAGCTTTAGATTACTTCAGATCCTTTGAGGTTATTTAAGACAGCATACGTTTCTATTGTGCAAAAGTGAATGCATACCATATGTGTCTGGCTAAGTTTGTCCGTAGAATAACTTGTGAGGGTGAATGTGACACCACAAAGTGCCACTCCTTAGGACGAACCTTAAAGGCCTTAAACCACACACGTGTGGAAACAATAAGGGTTTTGGCTGCAGAAGACGAGCTGTTTCGGATCTTTGTCTGTTTATGTTCGACACGGGTAAGAAATTCCTTTTCCCAAACATACTGTACATTGCCTGCAGGAGAAAAGATCCTCCATCATTACAAACATACAGACTCATACATGCAGACACACAAACACCCAAAGAATACCATATAATTTGGGTTGCAGATGAATACATCATATAAAAACCAACTGGAATGTGTGCAGATTTTTGTTCTGTCATTAATGCAAAAAACTCCAAAAAACAACAACAATTAGCCAAAACATTAAAACCACAGACAGGTGAGGTGAATAAAATGTGGCTCTGGTATTCATTTAAATGTTAGTTTAACATCTGTTCCCCACCATATGCAGACCTGTGAATCATAATACATTTAACACATTCAGGGCCTCACATGATGCACATGAGCTTCCCATCCACAAACACACATACATGCATTTAAGTCACATGCATGCTCAGCCTCAGGGCCTCTAAATTGACTCTGAGAACATAAAGCCATTTCTAATGAGCCTCTGTACTCAGGCCATGGTCTTTGTGAAGAAAGGAGTCTGGAGACGGTCCAGCTTTTCCAGTAGGAGTTCATCATAGAAGGGACACACATAAACACACAGAAAGCCAGAAGAGTCAAGACAAGAGGGGTCTCAAAAGTCAGCAGACAGCTTCATTCAGAAAGTCAGACAAAAAAAGAGAGAAAGAAAGTCAGATCCAGCATTTATTTCAGGACTAATTGGACCAGAACTCACTCTCCTTTTCCTCAGAAAACCATTATCCGGCCTTTAAGAAACAAATTACCAGAGCTGAATTATCATTAATTACTAAAGTTTTGTTGTTTTTTGTGTGTGTTTTTTTTTTTTTTTTTTATGGCTTACACTTTTAGCTCTTCAGACTGTTGGTCACTATTAAATCTTTCCCATACCATTCTACAAGGATGTGGGTCTTTCATATTCAGAGGGATTTTGTTGTATTATAGTGAAGCTCTGAGGATGGAAGAAGGATCAGAAACCAATTTTGGTTGAGGCTAAAATAATATGGCTGGAACTTTGCACAGAGAACCATGATATCCACATGCAGCTTTAGTGATCTGCTCACTTTTCCTTTAGACAAACCATTAGGAGTTTCTGAATGTAATGTCCTTTCAAATATTGGATTGATTACAATGAAAGTCATCGCAGATGCTCACGATCCCAGAGAAGTGGAATAAGTTATATGTTTTCTATGGAACCAACATCAGGAGAATTTGTTACGGGAAATGTCCAATGTGAAAGCCTATTTATGCTCATCATTAGTTGAAATGATATGCAGGACTGCAAATGCAACATGGTGTGTCCCAGGAGTGTTTTTACTTGCATCACTTCTGTTTTAGCAAAAATTTGATCTTCAGAATTGATAGTTTGAATCAGTGTTTACCCGATTCAGGCTGGTTTTCTGCAGAAATGTGTAACAAAAACATAAACATTTGTTTTAAGTCGTCTTATTCCAGGCAGCTGGATTCTCCTGAGAGAGTAATAACCACAGTATTTATTTAGTTATACTATCAGTACTGTGGAGAATGGGAAGTTGAACTCATCCCATGGGAAGTTAGGGTGATTGGAAATAATTGTTTTTGACCTTATTTAGTTTTTTCCCCCTTTTGCAGGGATCCTGCATACTAACTTAAGGCATTATGTTTTTTAAATTTCCCAATGTAAGATTAACTTGTACACTACAGTCTCATTCTATTTCTACTTTCTTTTAACCAAATCTTAAAATTATAGTACATCTTTATCATATATTATTGGGTTTATTTTGTCTAAAGAGTATAAATATTCAGAAATATGACGGAAATGCAAGAACAAAAAGGGCTGTATGCTTAACCTTTAGGTTAAAATCAAAGTAATTACAAAGAATATTCATGCAGGGTGGATTTTGTTTGAAATTTCATGGACTGCTCTTGCTTTCTTTTATTTTCAATCAGTTATCTAAAAAAGAAATTCCCCTAAGACACGTTAGCAGTATATCATGTTCAGTTGACACCCTGTCTTTGTGAACATGCAAAACTTCACACAGCTTCATGCCAAAGAAGGTCATGAGATGCAATAAAATGGGACACGACAGTGCGTAAATAACTCCAAGACAAATAAAAACAGCAGGCCTCACTCATGCAGCTCTCCATAAACAGCTATGGGGATTTTATAAATCAGCGATGGGAAGGGGGTGGGGGGGTGGGGTCAGGGCACAATTGCAGGCATCCAAATAAGTCCTCCAAATGTCTTTTCTTTTTTTATATTTGCTTTACAAGCAGACTAATTAAGCAACAACAAACTCCAAAGACTCATGCACACACACAAAACACACTGCAGGGGTTTAATCTGGCTAATCGCTGTGTTGCAGCTCAGTGAAGTCATACAATACAAAGATGATGAGAGCTGGCGCCTCAGAGCTGAATGCTTATTAGTTTCCACTGTTTGGTTAAATGGAAACATGGAACAAAAGAATTAAATGGCTGGAAACGTGTGGAAAGCAGTTACAAAGCAAAGTCCTTAAATACGTGTTCACTGACTTTTCCTGTGTCTCCATTGTGCCAAATGAATTCTCAGCTGTTGTTTCTTCATCGGGCAAAAGCCAGTTAAGTTTGTTTTAATACCTGAAAGAGCCTTTGAATTAAAACGCTTTAACTGCTTTGTTTTTGCACACTTTAGAGCCCCTATAAACCAGGTTGGTTGTCTGATAAATCTCTGAAGCTTGAGATGCAACAAGACGTTCAGAGGAGAACTCGTCAGTGCTGAATAATGCGAGGGACAGTGAATTACTTCAGCCGCAGCCATTGTGCTGGCAGGCTGGACAGCTGACAGTACAAGTCAGATAAAAGTTAAACACAACTTATTGCTCATATCTTGCACACATTCATATACACACACATACACTTCACTCACTAATACACCGGCTTATACAAGTTTAATCACCAGTAGCCACAGTTATGTTTGCATATGTCTGTTGGTGCTCCCGATGATTCTCTGCTTTGTTTTCTTACTGCAGGAAGCTTCAGTACAGGTGCAGCAGATAGTTGTTTGATTTTCTGTTTTATTATTAACGTTATTTAGGAGTAAACCAAAGGAAAGAATAAAACTTACTTGGTAGATCATACCCATAAAACTTTATTTCCTTTATATCCATGAGCAGATTTGTTTGGTACAGCCAGAGCATAGTTCTGCTTGCCATGATGCTGGACAGGACAGGGTTATCCACTTCCACAGCTGTGGATTACTTTGAATTAAGTCAAATTCAGCCATCTGTGTGCGTAATTCTGCTACTGAACCAAGTTCATTGCTGCCTTCAGATACACGGGACAATTCTGTGGGAAGAAGAGGGGGTTCATTTTAGGAATATAATAAATATTAGACTGGATTTTAGAGCTGAAGTGAGCTTAAAAAAAATAACAGGGTGACAAAGTGATGCAGAGTTAACTTCAGGGTTGGCATTGGTAATAACAGAGCAGCAATTCTGTTCAGAATCTTTACAAAGGGATGAAAATATCTGCCATCTTCACCTAATCTTAAAGGAAACAGTCAGGTTGATTAGTGAATACCCACAGGTTTGCTTCAAACTCAAATGCTCAGCAGCCTGTTTTTGCTTTTTGGGGGGAAGATAACTTAAATGGAATAATTCAAAAAACTATTTATTTGCTTTGTTTAAGCTGCTTTTGGTGGAAGGTTTTTATTTAATTGAAAAGGATGACATGAGGGAGGTTTGTTAATGTGAATGCTGTTAATAAGAGGGATCAGCAAGGGTCATTAAATGGATTAGTTGGAGTTCACTCTGATACAAGGCAGAAAGCCAGTTCTTCCTCTGTACGCTTACACACAGACAGGCATATTAAGTTATTTGACCTCACACAGCTGGATGTGGACACTTTGATGTCTGCCACATCACACGGACCCCACACTTTGGAATCAAACAAACTCCACCGCCGCTGTTGCTTCATTCAGACATTCCTGCACTTGAGTTACAGCTGCTTGAACGCAACACAATCTGCACACACAACCGTTCCCCAAGAGACACAACTGAAAAGTCGACACTTCATTGAGTTTAACCTTTTAAAATAATCCCCAATAAACACAAGAAAACCCACAATTTAGCAAATTTTCTTCTAAATTACTCGCTTTTACCAACGTTTTCAGTTTTATAGACATGGACTTTTATCAGGCAACCAAAATTCAATTGCTAAGCCCATTTCTTTATAATATGCACATCAGTGGTTAAGCAGTGATTTGTGTGTGTGTGCAGCTGCAGAACTGGGTCATGTGTGAATGCTGATGACCCCGGAGTAACCCATAACAGCAGTTGTACGTTAGCAGTCTGCAACCGTGAACGTATGGATGTGGTGTTGGTTCATGACCGCGTGGCGAACATGTGGTTTTGTGTGCAATGGTGTTGCCATTTCCAGTAAAACACAACAAACTCAGGCAGCTAATAGCTTTTCCGTTGTTCCTCTGATGTTGCAATAATGCAGGACGAAATGGTAAACATTAAGAAGACGCTGTCCTATGAAATGTGAGGCCTGTTGTTGGTCTAAACAAATGACAGCCTGGATGTCATGTGGTTTTCCCTAAATGAAGAACACATCAGCCATTAAACCTGTCATCTCCATTTGCTGACTCACCCTCTGTTGCACTGGCGTGTTTACTGGGGATTATTACGTCGGTGATTTCCGCAGTCTTCCCTGTCCTCGTCATGGATGGTTGGTAGAAGGCCGTGCCGGGTACAAGCCCACAGACTAAAGGAGGCTGGGTCTCTCCCAAGAACATGATGTACAGTATATGTCAGAAAGAGGTCCAAAACAAGCAGAAATAGATTTGAGAGACACATAAATGTAAAGATGGACCACAAGGCAAACTGTCAGCAAAGATCATGTATCGATATATATCAGAAAATTACTTTAAAGAGATACAAAACAATCATAGCAGTACAATATGACCACAAACAGGATAATAATGGTGAGAAAAAACACACTATTTCCAAAATGAAGCAGAAAATGTCCATAATTTGATTTTAAAGTGACACAATTTGGCCAGTAAGAGTTCCAAACACCCAAAGTGAGACAGAAAAGGCACTGAAATGAAAAATGGCCCATAGTACAGTGTGTAAGAGACAAACTATGACAAATCGGAGAAATCAGAAAAAAACGAAAATCTTTCCCCTTATAATTTTTTTTCAGGAGGCAGAATAGCTGAAGCTCCTCTCCCAGGTTAGTTGAAGCCTTTCAGTCTGCTACTGAATACAAACTGTTGTGTTGTGGCTACTCTGAGTTAGTGTTTGTGTCCTAAATGTTGTGTTTACATTTTGATTGACCATGAGTCAAAGCTGTTTTTTCTAAGATGCTTCCCACTGAGCACTAACATTATGATACAAGACGAATTAGCTGCAATATTTCCTGCTCTCTTCCAGTAAATCTAAAGTTGAAAAGTTTCATTTGAGTCCTCTGCAGAATTTATGTGTGTGTTTCAGTGGCAAGCTGTGTTTCCTTTTATCAGTAAGTGCAGTCCTTACTGTTGTTTTACCAGTATACAGCACAGCAAGTTTTTACTGTATATTTGGTTTTCAACAGCATTGTTCCCAGCTATGTTAGTTTGAACTCTTTGTGTACATCTAATAATTATCTCCATGGTGAGAAATGCAACCACAATTACCCGGAACCCAAAGTGACTTCGTAATTTCTTTATGCCTCAAGTTTTTAAAGACTAGCTCTCGGTGTTTATTATTGCCCCACCAGAAGCATTGATTCAGTGTGGCAGGGCTAAATTGATGGCAATAGGAATGAATTTTCAACTTTATACATTTATTTATTTATTTATTTATTCATTCATTTTTCACTTACTATGCCTTAAACCAAGAGCTGCTGAAGAAAATGTTATCATGCTGCATAATGACAATAAATGCTTCTTGATTCTTGTTTCTTGATACTCCACAGGGAGTTTATGCATCATCGACAATTACATAGATTAGACTAGAAAGATTGCAGTCCAGTCAACCCCTTTATCAGCACTTCCAGCAGCAGCAGCCTTCCACAGAAAGATAGTAGTGGCCTTTGCAAACATGCAGAAGAAGGACTCAGATAAGATAAAACATTTACCGATGCCACTGGTGACCATGACCAGTTAGCACAATGCAACGGGCTCTCTGAATCTAAGGTGGCTGGTCATTAAGTTGTAGCTGATCAATATACTGTACATTAGGTGTTACATAATTTACCATTTGTGTTTTTCATCTTGTTCGTCCTACAACATGCAAGGGACAAATGTCCATCTCCCAAATTCAAAGTGCTGGCATCCAAACAACCCCGATTGGATTAATCTGAATGGGCTCCATCACATAGATTTTTTTCTCATTACGACTATGTGTTTTGTACTGCTGCAAAACTCTAGTTTCTTCTTTATCTCCAAAAGATTTCCTCATTAACTCAAAAGCTGAGCTTATTTCAAGATGTTCGTCATTCATTTAGAAAGAAAGCATTGGATACCTTTTGATGCCAGGTCAAAGAAAAAGGCTTGTTCTGTCTCTCAGATTTTAAGATCCTGTAATTTCATTCTTATTCATGGCTGGAAGGCTTTCAGGTCCGCAGGTCACAAAAAGACTCTTTCTTCTTTGTTTCCCAGTCTCCTTCCTGCTACTGGCATCCCCTCAAAGTCAAGAAGGATGTTGGTCTGGTTGAGGATGACTGGTCTCTTAGTTTCTTGCAGACACAAAAAAAAAGTGTTGTAATGACTCGGAGTCATTAGAGGGATATTTAAGAAGAGGATGCCGTCAGAATGTGACTGAGCTTTTCAACCATATGGAAAATGTCTATATTTAGCTGAGAACAGCTGTTTTATTGTTCTTCAGGTGGCTATTTTTCTCACCCTCCTCGCAGGTGGGATCACTTTCATCTCTGTTGGGTCAATTATGGAGTCTGCTCTGAAACGGCTTTGTAATTTGGGGTTACATTACGCTGTCTGTGAATGCTGGGTTTGTTTCAGCCGTTTTATAGAGACAGGATCAACTTAATAAGGAGTTATCTTCGTATTAGATGAATCTTCAAGGGGTCCTACTTTTTTTCCACAAGAAAAATGACAATGTGCCATCTTTTTAAACAATTTCTGTCATTAACTTTATGCTAATCTTAACAGTACTCACTGTCTTCTCTAATAAATATTTTAAAACTTTATTAAAGCTGGACATGTGGGATAGGCTCCACCCAGCCCACCTGAGACCCAGCATTGTCATAATGGGGTAAAGATATAAATATATTAGACAGATTAGAAGTGGAAGGAGGAGAACTTGACCCTTTATTTCCAGCTTGCAGTAGAACTTATGGTGAACAGAGGCACTTTGTTACGGATGAGATAATGTTTGGATTTAGGTTTTATGCACAGCTTGTGTCTTTAGTTAATGTGGACATTTTCTCTGTTATACAACCTTGTAATCTTCTGTAAATATTTTTTAAAAATGCTGTAAATGCCTAAGCAAATATTTCCCTGCACGAATCCAGTATTATAGCAGGTAAACCAATATTTTACGCTATACGCACGAAGGTCCGCCCTAACATTTAAACCACCTGCCTAAATATCTGTGCCAAAACAGTTTTTACCAGGACTTTTAACGTGTTGGTATTACGTCCTGATTGCAAATTCTGGAGTTTTGTTGTTCAATCAGACTGAAACCTGAGATGCCTTGAGGCTATGTCGAGGCTGAACTTTTCACTGCTGAGGGTGATTCATGCATAATTCTGTTATTGCAAAGAAATTATCAAATCCAAAACAAACTCACCCTCTTGGTGGCTTTTATATTCCATCATATCCACCCCTACAAGAACAGCCTTTTTTTTCTAGGTAATTCCTAATGCTGTTGTTTTTAATAAAAATTCCTCTGATGGGAAGGAGTTGTAGATTTGTTGGGAACTGGTTTACAGTGGCAGATTAATCCAGTATCAGTTCTGACAGCTGAGCAATGGAAGAGGAAAGCCAGGCTGTGGGTCACTGACACATTTCTGACAACTTCTGGAATATAATTCGGCTTCAGCTGAGCCAAGCATGATTTTTCTTTCACTCCCTGTCAACATAATGACCACCACCACCCTTAATATCTTTTATCATAAACAGTCAACTCCATCTTATGTCATTAAGATGAAAAATATTGACTGAATGAGTTTGAGCTAAAATACATGATGTAAAACACTCAGAGGTAATAGATGGCCAATAATGAAGTGTCAAAACTGGATACCTTTTTAAAGGGGTGGCAAGCCACACGTTTTAAAATAACACAAGTTCGATGTCCTGACATTGTTCCAGCAAGAAAATCTTCTCTTTTAAGGATCTGACACCTTTATGAATGAAGGGTCACTCCAGGTTCTCCAAACACTTGGAAGAACATAGAAGAACTTGTTTTGGCTTGTCTCTGTGTGTCTGTGTGTGTGTGAGAGTGTTTGGCTTGGGCAGCAGTAGGATCTTGATCTGATTCCATCAAAATCTTCTGGTTAAAGTCAAGTCAACAACAGCTCCGTATCAGTCACTGATAAGATTTATTTAAGATAAATGCCCATGTGAGGTCAAAGGAGGAAAAGCGGGAGGATGAAGGGGTCAGAAGAGGCTCAGAAGTTCTGTCACTGGAGAAGGAAGAATCATGTTTCAACACTAGTTGCTCTTAAATCATCCCGATTGCTTTTTTCTTCTTCATTTCGAGCCATTTTCAGGCCTGTACAACAAATTCTGCTCAGTTCTTGCAAACTCTGCCACACATTAAGCAGCCCAGACCAACCAGTCAAACTGAGTGGTCTCATTTTAGTTGGGTGGTCTTCATCAGTTACGCCACATTCATATACACGCTGTCACAACAGTTGCAACCACACGTAGTTTGTGTGTCCGGCAGAAAACACAGCCTTCCAAAACTGAGGCAGGTTTTGTGAAACTTCAACATGACAGTAGCGTAGGTGTGTTCGTTTGTGTGATGAAAACACAACTTGATGGGATGTTCTGTAACTTGAGATTTCTTTGCTGAATGATCATTTTCTTTTTTAATTTTTATGTAACAAATTCCCTGTCAAAATGGTAACTTAATAATTCAACAATTCACAATTCACATTTCAACAAAGAAAAATATTTTTATTTTTAGTTTTATTTGTTTATGATGTTGGACTGTTGCATGAGTTTCTCCCTACGCTGGTGGACGTGCAAATCTAGTCTAAGCGCTGCAGAACAGACTGATACTGAGAGAAGTTGGGCTATTAGCTTTAACTGGATTGTAAATAAAGTTTAATCTTTTAAAACTTGAGGTCAAACTGTAACATTTTAAAGACGTCGCCTGAACTCTGTAAAACTAATGTCATTTTATTGGCCTTTGAAGAAATAATGTTCACATATTTTACTATGATTTAATAAAAATGTATCACTATAGCTGTCCAAAGGGATATTGATAAAGGGTTTGCACCTTTAGCCTGCAACTTGGCTTATTGGCAACTTCATTTGTTCTTTACCAGTAAGGGGAATGCTAGTATTTACACATTTAACAAATCTACCAAATATTATTTTACAATGACTCCAACTGTGTTCGTATAGACCTAGTCTTTGCAAAAATATACTAATTTCTTTAAGGGGTGTTATTTTTTATCAGAGGCCTATGGAAAGGGGCAGATTCAAAGGATAGATATATTTGTTATTATTTCTTAATTGCAAAAAAAACTAAAAAAATGTTTTTTATGTAAATGTATTTTCAATGTTAATACAATATCAGGTTTATGAGAAAAACTTCTCTTTATCTTAGTGGAAACTTATTGACGTTACAGATTAAGCTGCATTTTAAGCTGTGTCAGAGAAAAAGACATATTTTCTTGAAGAAAAAGGTTTAACATCATATTTTACGATTTAAGTGGTAAAAATGTCATTTTAAACAAAGTTCTTCTATTGAAATGGTCATATTTGAATTATTAAGTTACCATTTTGACAGGGATTTTGTTACATAAAATCAAAAAAGAAAATGATCAAATCAGGAGCGATTGTTTGCACATACAGACTTTTGAGGTCATTTTCTCAGATGACAGTGTTTGATGGGATGGGAATCATGATGATACTGATCGCTGTTCACTAAGAGAAAACAGCTTACATAAATAAACTTGTGGTTTAAACAAGCACACTCAACCACTTTTTAAATGAGATCCTGTTTGTAATGGCGATTAAAAGCTAAATGAGTCTGCTTTCTGTTCCCTTTTCATTAAAGACACAGATCTGCTGTGTATGAAGTGACTTTATTAAACATCCTGCCAGGGATTGCACACGGAGATTAGTAGCCATGGCTGCAGGGTCAGGATGCAAAGGACTGCAGGACTTTGAATTGTACAGCATATTTAACATGAGCCAGGGTTGAATCCTGATAGAACTACAGCCCAGCAGAGCTTGGAGTGAAAAACTGCTTTGCAAAACAATTCATTTATTGAGTAAAAGCTTGTAACAACAAGCTGGAGAGGATGTAGAAAAGCAGTTATTCAGATGGGATCATGCACTTTGCTCACTGGTCCACACTGCAGAAAAAAACAACTTTCGTCTCAGCTGAGATGACAACAAAGCACATGACAGCAGCGATTTCTAGATACATGTATGTGAAGCTTTTTGCTTGTTATTTTATGGCACTGAATGATAGGCCACGTTGTCATGCAATATAACATCATACAAAGTGGCAGCATGCAAGATTGCTTGATAGAGCAGGCATCTATAAATAAAGGCGAATAAAATACTGTTTTGTTTGGTAAAAAAAACAAAAAAACATCCAAACATAAAAGACAGTATAGTGCCAACTTTATTCTAATCTTATATAATTAGTTTGTTCAATTCAGAGTGCAGATAAAGAGATGAAAGAAGGCATGTTGGCTTTAGCTTATTTATTCAGCTCATTTTATTCTGGCACAAAGAAGCTCTGGAGCGTTTTTGCTGGTAAATTCAGTGGGTTGAAGGTTTTAGTTAGAATATGTAAATAAGGTTTAGTTGAAATGGACCCAAAGTGAGCCAGAGAAGAATTTTGGCCCTCAATGTTAGAAATTTGTTTCTGTAAGAGAGGGAAAATAGAAACAGGTGGTCATTGCGGAGTAAATAAACATCTGTCCTGATCTTTTATTTCTACAGAGAGCATAAACATGCACAAACAATCTGAACAAAGACTGATTGTTTTGTTTCATTAAAGAAAATTGTTCTCCATTTTAGATGTGCAACATATCAAGAAAAGCAGGAGGATGGAGTCTCAAAGTTCCGAAAGACTTTGAGTCTTTCAACAGCATACGTTTTACACTCTTGCTTTCCATTTATTTCAAAAAGGACACCTTGATCCTAACTTTATATCAACCACACATGATGCCATAAGACAGTTTATATTTATATTTATAAGAAAAGAAACTTTTTAGCACCAGCTAAATTTGCTGTATTCAAAACACAAACATATGAGGCATCATTTTATATTTTTAGTGATACAAATGTGATATAGTGAAAAAAGAATAATGACTGCTCTATTGTCTTTGTGGCAAGAATAAAAACAGTCCTCAGCCTCAGTTCAGTAGAAAAAAGAACAGATTGTGTTTCTCACGGTCGTGTTTACTTCCTCCTTCTCCTCCCCAGGTACTAGCGACTGTGGTAGCGACAACACCGGGGAGGCGGGGTGTGTCCCTAACATTTTGTCCCCTTTTGGCTACCGCATTTCAAGATGGCGATGCAAAATGGAAGCCTTGTATTAGGCACGCCACCACATATGTATTCGTAAATAACTAATTTGAAGCAATGACATTGTTTTTATTTTGATGCGATTGTGAAAAGACTTTCGTAAAATACATGTTTATGAAAGCAATACTTGATTTTTATTAATATAAAGCCAAATTAGTCACACACTGTACCTTTAAAGAACATAAAAGATTAAAGATCTGATGTCTCCATAGGATTTAGAAAAAATTGTCCATCATTTATCTTTAGTAACGCTGTCTTTACAGGTCTTCCTAATGTCCATCAGCATCCTGCTGTTAGTTTGCAAAATACTGAATGGTTTAGAGCCAAAATATATTCAGGACCTTCTGGTACGTTATGAACCAACCAGATCCCTCGGGTCATCAGGGTCAGGTCTACTTTCACTTCCCAGAGTCAGAACTAAACACGGAGAGGCAGCGTTCAATTTTTATGCTGCTCACATGTGGATCAAACTCCTGCAGGTGAAACTTACATCAGGGTTAAAACTTTCCTATTTGCAGCCTTTTATTGAGCGTTTTTTTTTCTTTTGATGTTTATTGTTTTGTTATTGTTATTTCATTTATTTCATTTGTTCTTAATGCTGCCTCCACACCGCTGCAATGTTTTATGTAAAGCACTTTGAATGGTCCTGTACATGACATGTCCAAATGTACAAATAAATTTGCCTTGGCTTAATGCCTGAACTTATTTACAATTACATACAAATAAATACAGGAAAAAAATAAAAAGAATAAAAAATGTAATAAAATAACATACATTTAAATATTAAATGAACAAATAACAATCAATAAATAAGGGGTAAATAATAAATTAATAATGTAAAAGACTATAAAAAAATATGAGTGAATAAAAGCTAATAAATAAATGGAATAGATTAGTCAGATAAAAGTTAATATATAAACAAAGGCCAGAAGTGATTTGTTCCAAAACTGTGACACCAGGTGTAAAAGTGTTCGACTGTATTTGTAAATTTAATTTGTGCTTGTACCTGTTGTTAAAAAATCTATTAAAAATGCATCAATTTGCAGCATTCTTCATTGGTTACCATGATAACATGTGCACCTTCAGAGCCAACATGTTGACAGAAATAAATAACCCTGATCTTGGTCAGCTGTTGCACAGTCCGAAGTTGCTTATTTAGTAAATGTGCTTTCCAGCCACAGATGAGCTGCAGTCATACACAGAGCATTAATTTGGGAGCCATTCACATTACACCATGAAGCCCAGCTGTTGAGCTGGCGCGCTTACCCAACACTTGATACATGAATGGATAAAGTGTCCTCTGCTTCTGTCTCTGCAGGAGATCCAGAGAGCATGATGGACTAATGTATTTTGAATATTGCTGCCATGCCACTGTGTTTGTGTTTGAAAACACAGGGAATAAGAGAAGGGTGGAACGGATGACACAATGGCTTTCCCATCCCACAGAGCTGAACTCTGAGAGGTTTGAAGCTGATTTGTCAGGAATGTGTCTTATTTTTCTTTTTCTCATCAGCTTTGCATGAAACCACAACACATCCATCATAATGGCTGAATAGTCAAAGAAAGTTTCTGACCTTACGATAGGTACAGTAAAAGCCACTTTCACACTGAAATTAGCGCGTCGACGCGGGTTTTTCAAAGGTGAGTTAACCCGCGATCAATTGGCATTTGGCTCCTTTTACATCGACAAAAAAATGCGCGTCTGATCCTCTGCTGGCAGCTGCGTTGCTCACAGATGTGAATCTGGTGATGCAATCACACTGCGTTCACATTAACGATGTTACCCAGCGCAACAGAAATCTAGGCAAGTAAACAATAATTGTTGCCATTTTTCTGACTTGTGTAGCCTTTTTTAAGTTAAAGTTTTAGTAAACAATGTAGAGCGAGTCAGACAGGAGTCAATGTGCTTTCTTGTTTTGCACTTTAGTCCGTCCAAACAACTCAGCGGGTGGCGGACGATTTTCCCACAGAATGTAGGCTCCTGAATGCGTGCCCGAAGCAGAGATGTCTGTTACCTTTGCATGAGAAGCAACTGGCAAGATGTCATGTTGTGGACATGTACCGCCCAAAGTCATCCGTAAATTAGCGGTTCAACCCGGGTCTGGCGTTCACACCGCATGCCGATCGGAGCCGAGCCGCTAAAAGCCGATTTTAACCCGGGTCGCTTGCCGAGTCGATGGACGCGGGTCGACGCGGGTCGCTGAGCCTTTTACATCGGCACCAAAAGGCGATTGTACGCGGGTTTAAACGGGTTTTTTGACCAGTGTGAAAGGGGTATAATCGTTTTTTGCTGCCACTTGGGGGGTAGTTTCAGAAACAAATGGAACAATCAGAGCTGGGGGGGGGCTCTTGTTTGAGGTGATGTTTTTGGCACTTTGAAAAGAGAGAAATCTGAGGGGGTGTCCGAATTCGCACCCTTTTCCCTACACCACTGGTTCTAAAACTTCTTGAGCCACGACCCGCCAGATGTCATATATCGGTGTTCGTCACCCTTCCTTTCTGATGATAATTATTAATTACATATCAGATGGTCGTCCTGCAGGATCCTCAAAGTATAAGGCTTGAAAACGGTCTGTCTTCATAAATTTTTTTGCATTAATGTGCTAAAAAATAAAGGTGTTGAAAATAGATTTATCTCTTTATTATCTCTTTAATTTTGACAGCCATGTTAAAAATCCCTAATTTATTTGAGAAATATAGGTTTTACATTTTTTCACAATTATCTGGCGAACCCCTGAAATGATCTCATGACCCAATTTAGTTGTTTTTAGCGCCTACCTGCTCATACTAACTTTCATCTGCTATCAGTCATTGTATCAAACACTGTTGGCTTTAGGGAGGAATGCACATCTGTTCGTCTGCACTGAGAATTCTTTCACTCTGCAGAGACTGAGATAGATACCTAGTTGCTACTACAAGGGGCTCATCACCCTTTTCCAACGGTAGATGCACACACAGTGAACCTACTTTTAAAACTTATTTGTGTTTCATCATTGCTTAATACTGTCTTCTCCTCTACTTTATCAGTTTTTGCACATACTGTAATACCCATTCATGGTTTTCTCATATTTCCCTTAGGTGATGTAGCATCTGAGCGCTCAAAAATCCCTGGAAAGCAGATTCATTTGAAAAAAAGAATTCCCTCAACATAATTAGCCCTTAAAACTCCATGAGATTGCTGATGCCCCCAAGCACTATCACTTACAGTTTCTCAGGAGCTGTAGTGTTTAACTCTGTGGGGTAAATTGGAATCTTATCCTTTTGGTGATCTACGGAAGTTTTTCAGGCATTTATGTCCCATCCATGAGGTTTACAATCCAGCCGTTAAAGTAGCGTTTAGTAGTGTTTATTCTGGGACTCTATATAGTAAATCCACAATGAGTAATCATGATATCACAATGTCAACAAAGATGACATCATGTTAAAGAGGACAGCTGTTCATGAAGAACAGAAATAATGGATCTCTATGGTTGGAATAAAGCCAAGTAGACACTTTCGATGCACAGTGGTGCAAAAAGAGATGAGTTGGGGTTTATTTTGTGAGGTTAGGTAAATAGTTGCTTAAATAACCGTAAATTGCAAAAACACCTGGAGGAAAAGTGGGCATAGTAAAAAGTTTATGTTGTGTGTGTTTGTTTCAGGGTTATTTTTTTTTCCTGATGCAGAAGAGGAAAGGCATGGTTACTGTCGATCTGTGTGTTACTTCTAAAGTATTGTTAGTAATGACTTTTGACCATTTTGTTGTTTAGGTTGCCTTTATGGGTTTTATCCTTTGATACATTCACGTTCCATAATTTTATTCTCATAATCTGACAACTGAGGCTTTCCTGAAAACACTGACGTCTTTAAGTGGACTGTGATCAAAAAGGTTGAGCTTCTACATGCATTTCTACGTGGAAATAAAACAGTCAGATCAAAGAAAGCAAAACACGGCTGAGGGTTCATGTAACTACATGCTATCATAGCCACAGAGGTACAAGGACCGTCTAAAACCGCACAAAGTTTAGCGTCAGCAGTGAATGAAAATGATAGAATATGCCCTAAAAAGCTGGGAGCTACTGTTCCCAGGAGATTAATGGAATTTTAAAAGAAAAATGGATGTTAAGCTTAAGATAAATTATAATTCTACTCTGTATGGATCGGAAACCGCATTGTTGTGGAGAAATAAATCCTTTTTAATGCTTCAAATGAGTGAAAAAGCCTTTCACCTGACGATGACCTTTGCGAAGATGCTTCCTGTACTGCTTGTGAACGGAGCAGCAGTATAAAAGACATTAATTAGCAGAAGGTATTTCTGAAGCTGATGGATGCTCCCCTGAGGCAATGTAGATGGAGGAAATAAAGTGGAAAATCTATTTGAATGTTCTGGCAATGGGACATAGATTAGGTTTATATGTCTAATAATTCACAGTTGCTCCTGACTGGGAGAAGCCATGACCCCAAAAACCTGCGGTTAAGAAAAGTAATTGTGCAGCTTAAACTTAAGAAATCACTAAACTTTTCTGAAAACCTTCACAGAATTCAGAAGCAGATGTTGGATGATTTATTATGCCTTGTGTTGCTTTCCATGTAATTTTTTGAACATAATAATGACGAGATTAATTTCTGCAATGAATGCTTATTTTCCTTTTGCCTCTTTTTTTATGGATTTTTTTCTTTGCACCACAAATGAAAATTGCAGGTGGGGACCTGCTTGCTTGATTTTTCAGTTTGTAAGTTTAAGCTGATAGCTACTTGATTAACAAGGAACAATCCAAAACCTGAATTTATTAACCAGAAAAAATCATGAACTGATCAGTGATCTGATGGCGAAGCATGAACTTGCATAACACGCTGGATGCAGGGAAAATAATGAAAAAAAGATTTTTACGAAGCAAAGTTTGTCATCAGTTAGTGAACAGAAAAAAATAAAAATGCAGCCTGATGTGCGACTTGTTGCAGTGTATATTTCACACATGCTGCTCTAAGCAACCATTGTTAGCATACTTTTGATTGCTCTAACAAAAAATTAAGTTTGATCAACTAACAGAAAATAATATTGCAATGTTTTGTTATTTTTAAGTTGTCCACCTGTAAATCCCCTATGGAGGCGTTTGTCTCTATAGGATTCTCATTCATGAACCCTAACCATGCAAACCAATCCTTGTCTCTTTTTATTAGTCCAGCCTGGCTGATGATCAGTGATGAGTGAAAAAAAAGGTGTGAAAATGATCAAATTGGCATCTTTCACTGTATCTTGCTTAGTTTTCTCCATGTTCTTTTCTTCAACCCTTATTCGTTTCATTTTTATGAACCCTCCCTCTTCCACTCGTCCTTTGTTTTGACATGCTCTTTATCTTTCCGCTCTTCTTCCTCTGCAGGAAAACTATCATGTTCTGTCTGAACCTACCAATGTGTGTGTCCTTTAAAGACAAAAAAAAGAGACCTGCTGCTGACAGGCCATCATTTAGCGGTTAAGCAACCTGTGTAGTGGAGAGATTGCAGTTTATTTAGCTTTTCAGGTCATTAAGAATAAACCTAACAGGCATAATGAGCTGTAATTCAGACGCTTTGCTTGCAGCAGGGTGGCTTTGCGGCACTTTTGTTTCTGTCTCGCTGAGGTCATGCTGACATTTCTTGGTCGCCGCTGGTTCACAAACGCAAACACACTTTTATTGCTCTCATAGATCCACAGAAAAAGAAACTGTGTGTGTGTGTGTGTGTGTGTGTGTGTGTGTGTGTGTGTGTGTGT
>JAVQJG010053733.1:0-21313 GCA_036024015.1 Craterocephalus amniculus | reverse complement strand
ATTAATGACGAATAGCCTATGCAAGGAAACCGATAGACTGCATCAAAAAGAGTCTTTGATCAATCCCCTTCTGAGCAAGCTTCAGGCGACAGTGGGGAGAAAAACTCCCTTTTAACAGGAAGGCAAAACCTCCAGCAGAACCTGGCTCAGGGAGGGCGACCATCTGCCTCGACTGGTTAAGGGTGGAAACGACAGAATAGGTGACCGTGACGGTGGACGGAGAACGTGAGAGCCCAAAGTGAGGGTTAGGTTAGGTAAGAGAGTGGAGAAAGAGAGGACTGAAAGAGAGGGTTGGTGGAGAGGAGAGAAAAACTGTGTAGAAAGAGAGTGAAGAACGGGATGAGAGACCAAGAGTGTAAAAAAAAAAAGGAGTGAAAGAGTGCGGGTAGAGATATATTAAAATCTTCTTCTACGTTGTACGTAGTGGATGAATAATATCTGCATTCATTTAGTGATTGGGAAAACAAGCGGGTGTAAATTGATCTCATCAATAAGGCTGTTTGTTCTTCAAAATGAATAAAATTTCATTACTAGTTGACTAAATAAAATTGAAGGAAAGACTTAATTTTACAAATCTCCTTAATGTTTATGTGGCGTTGCAAGGTTTTTCTAGCAGGACTGCCCAGAGCTGGTTCAGAGCCAGAACTTAATTTAGAAACGTTTCTTTCCCTTCTGACCACATTGATCTAGCTCAAACCCTAAAAACACAGACCACAGACTCTTCACTGGATTAGAGCAACAAATATGGCTCACTTCAGGGGCGAGGGATCGGGTTTGAGAAGTAAAATTAAACAAAAAAATTTTTATTGACTGTTTTTGAAAATCTAGAGCTTTGTAGTGCTGAATCTGTAATCAAAGAAAAAAATATAAAACTGAGCCTCAAATGGATGTAAAGTCAAAGCAGCAATGTAATCATAATAGTGTGTTGTCTCATTTTGTGCTTTTTAATAACCCAAATTGTGTTTATAAACTCTGCCTGATGCACCATGTAGAGCGGCTTAAAACGATGTGTATATATCCGATGTGTGCAGCACTGTTCATAAATTTCCCTCAGTATCCGGTGGGCATAGGCAGTGTTCATAAACGCTGTGACATTAAATCACAGATTACATTATCTCTTCTCTGGAAGATCACACCAGTTCTTAGTGGTTTCTCCTTTCAGCAGGCTCTACTGTCGGCTCTAAACCATCACTGAAACCCATTTATGTCCTCATTTGCAGGCATAGTAGAAGACTACAAACCACCTTTTCACGATGTGGTCCCAAGTGATCCCAGCTTTGAGGACATGAAGAAGGTTGTGTGTGTGGATCAGCAGAGGCCCAACATCCCAAACCGATGGTTTTCAGACCCAGTAAGTATCAAGCAATGGTGTTTCCCTCCCATTTAATCCCAGCATCCATGTTGTGGATATTGGAACGAGATTCACTAATGAATTTACTTCTTCTCATTTTCAGACTTTGACGTCCATGGCTAAACTCATGAAGGAGTGCTGGTACCAGAACCCTTCAGCCAGATTAACAGCACTGCGCATCAAGAAGACTCTTTCAAAGATCGACAGCTCTCTGGATAAAATGAAGACAGATGTTTGAGCCTTCGTCAGGATAAAAGAGGCCTTGGAGGACATCCAGAGGATGGACCAGACAAATCTCCAGACAAACAGACTTAATGGGTTTAGTGCCCTTATAGTGGCATGAGACCTATATTTATTTTGAAAAACTTGGTGGGACACATTTTGGCATCCAAAGATGGCTTATCGGGCATTTCTAAGACTGCCCTGTGGTCTTGGAAAAAGGAAAATATCTTTTCAGTTTATGATATAGGAGGAGCTAGGCAGTTATAAATGTTTTTGAGGAGAGAAATTGTTACCTGGGCATTTCAGTATGGTTGTTTTTGTCAGAAATAGAGACTTTGACATATTTTTTGGTTTGAAAGACGTCTCAACATAGCAGTTTCACTCCTCTCTTTAATTGTTCTGCAACCATTTGCATCACAGCAAGCTGATTTGGGAAGCAGACCAACTTGCCAGTTTAGTTTAGCATACGTTCTTTAACAGTGATCTCTACAAGGCGTGTAATGTTTGTGTGTCATGTACCACTTTTTACAATACTGTCAGAAAAGGTTACATGGGATTACATCTGTTCTGTAAGATTCAGTTAATTGTACAGCAATGTGAAAGGCACTGTTCCATTATCCAACTAAAGGAACATTTTTATGTATCACCTGGAATTTAACAACTGTTTTTGTTTCATTTTGTCAGCTTTACAGAGACAAATGCTAAAAGATCAAATAAAATATCTGCTAGAATATGCTGAATTCTCTTCTGTATGGCCTATAAGTTGGCATGGAAAGCCTGTATATAGTCTTAACGCGTGCATTTTTGTCTTAATGCGTGCTTTGTTAAGTAAATGAAGTCAAAATTCAGCCTTTTTTTATTTCTTGAACATTTTATATTAGTGATTTCTATTAATTAAATAGAAAAAAAGATTACATCTGTCTCATTTGTTTTGACCCTGTGTTGTGACGTGTCTTGATGGCTGGCCATGTTATTTTGTTAGTCATGGCTGAAATATGTTTCTATGAATTTCTTAGACGGAATTTAACTAAAAGAAGTGATTTAATTGTTTCTCCAACATCATAAGCAACTCAAAAATCACCTTCAACTTTTACAAATATTCACTGCCTCATAAATTGATTTTCTTTTGTGACAGGACGTCCATTTGCCTAACATCGATGAAATATGTGCCAAACGGGCTTTCAGCTGCAGCCTTCAGAATCCGCTTCAAGCAGCAAACTAAAGCTGCATAGAGAGGATATCTTTGCAGATGTCGAACAAAAACTTGACTTAGCAGATTGATTTATCTGCCAGAAGGGTTATAAGCCAGATGACACACATGTACTGATGTATTTCTAACAGGGCTGAGACATCTTGCATGCATTTATCAACAGCTGTCAGCCTTTCTACTCTGACCATCTTTATATTTATTGTAATCTGATTCATCATCACAACAAAGGCCTTGGCTTTGCTCTTTTTAAAAGGTCCAACTTTTGAGAAAACATTTGGAATAGAATCTGCTATGAATCCGATTCTTAATGAGTGCTTTTTGGTATTAGCAAATTACATTTCACATCTTCATTTGCAAAACAGGAAGTAGACTCAATTTTAAGATTTTTATATATTACAACATCAAGAAAAGCAAAACCTCTGGTTCTTAGGCCTTATGTAAGTCCATCAATTTAAGCAAACCTAAGCCATAGTGCAGAAGCCCGGTGTTAAAATATCACGCAATAACATGAAGCAATACTTCTTTTTTTTGTATGTCATAAGTCTATTATTTAGGGGAAATTGTGGCCCCGTCTTCACGAGGTCAATAAATTTCATTGAAGGTTGCACACATTTATTTGTGCACAGTCTCTTGGAGTCATGACTCATCCGTTGAGGCAACTCCCTTGCTATTGGCGATCTGCACTCTGTAGACGTCATTTTTTCGGCCTGACTCTTCTGGCTTGGAACTTAATGCGAATAGGTGCCAAGAAAGTATCTACTGTGTCTAGGAAAGCCCAAGTGGAGAACCCCATGAACCAAGCAGATACTAGTCCTAAATGTCCAAACTCCGCATTTTAGTCAGGTTGACGTTTGGGCTTTGCCTGAATTACTGTCATGCCATCGAGGATTTGCTGCTGTGTGTTACTTCCTTTCATGCAAAGCTGACTGGATCGTCTACTGTGCTGTTGCTTCCCCATGATTAGCCGATTCTACGATCTCCGACCGATGATTGGTGCTTCCACTTCCTCCGCAGCTGATCCTAATCATCATCATCATCACCATCCCTTTTTAAGCTACACATTACAGTTGATAGGGGCAACTGTGTGTAACCAGTTTTAGTAGAATATTTGGATGATTCGTGATCTTTTTTCTCTTGCTGCTTTGGCCAGGTTTTAGTAGTTCCAGCCATACCAGGAACTTTAATGTTTGACGTGCTTATGTTGTCTTGTACAGTCTAAGATGTGCGGTAGAGCCTGACTTTTGTTTTTTCTTTTCTTACTTTACTTGAGCATTGTGGGCTCTGACTTTAGAGTGAACTTCCACTCATGGGAAGACTGACAACTCTTGAACCTTATCACTGTGGAGGGATGGACTCCAGATTCCTTCATAAATTTCTGGCCAGTAACAATTGTCTTAAATCACTGCTGATGTCTTTCCTCCTTTGGAATTTTGTTAATTGAACCATGAAAAGCCAAAGCACCATTATCTTTTGTTATGTCCTCTATGCTGTCCATTGATTCTACATTGAACAAATTGTTGGTCTGATGCAGCTTCACTCATACCTTCATCGCCTGCCTAGCAACTTGGGGCCCCTGCTGTTGCCATGGAGCCCGAGAAACAGAAGTATGACTTGGTCACATGTGGCCGACTGTAAATAAGCTCTTCTGTGCAGGTGAGCTGAGCTTTGCACACAAGCCAATGAAAATGAAACCCATTCAGTGTTTTGTCTTCTGTGCTGCTCAGTCCACATCCTGGGAACAGATTTACCACAGATGCTGCGGTGAAAGTTGGATTGCTGGCTGCAACACAACTGTAGTGGACCTGAGGTGAAAAACATAACATTATATATGACAATACAACAACAAAACACTTCGACTGAAAACAAAAAAAGCATTTCAGACTATACAAAACACCTCAGCAAAAGCAAACACTAAAAACTCTTTGCAACTCTTTTTCTATAAAACTCACTTCAAAACAAACCAAACATCATAAAACTATAGTCATGACAAGTAGAAACACCGGATAAAAAAAAGCACGACCTTAGAATAACATTTCAGGAAATTACTATTATGACATCTGATGTATAAAGTCAAGTTACAAAAGCAAATAGCCAAAAACGCATTTAATAATTGCTTACTGTGGGCGGTCCTGCATGGTGTGGGTGAAATCACTGCTCTACACACACTTTATAGATAATGAGGAAAAACTTGTTTACAAGTTTTATCAGTGTTTCTTCATTATCCTCGGCCTTTTAACTTTGCTCAGTCATCATGTTTGATTTTATCTCTTTCCCATCTTTAAGATGAAAGCAGTCTTAACAGAAATATTATCACCCACACAGACATTTGACAAGATAATGCTGGATAAAAACTGCCTAATAATGAAGAACAATGTTATATGCTGCCTTCACTTGCAGACAATTGTTTACCCCGGAAAAGGTCACTTGACACTAAATAATTAGTTTGATTATCTAGGTGACACCTGGGTGGGCAGTCAGCTTTTAGGCTAGGCCCATGCAACCTCTGTTGTTACCCATGTTACTTTGCATATTCAGAATTTGAATTTTGTAAATGGGTAGAACAAGTTAAAAAGGAAGAAAATGGATCCACAACAGCTAATGTTTACAGACTCCAAGACTTGCCATTCATCACCAGTGTCCCTTGAAAACCACAGCAACTGTGCACCTTCCTATAAATCACTGTAAAGATTTACTGGGAGCTGAAGCCTTCACTGTGGTCATTTCCATATCCAGCAAGCAGACGACCACAGGGGGTGACGTTTCCCTGGACTTGCCACAGTTAAGTAGATGTGCAACACACTTTCACTCTGGCTCCCATTCACATGTCTTTATCTGAGGACTGCAGCTCTAATCCGCTTAAATCCCGGTCAACAGAGGCGGAGCGAACTGCGTTTCCTCCCCGGTCATTTTCCGTGCGCAGACATCTGTGGCGGGTTGTGAGGAGTGCACGGACTTTTTTTTTTTTTTGACCGCAATGTGTATTTTAGTTTTTTTTGTGGAGTAGCTGCCTGTGCAAGCGGTGCGCTCAGGAAGGGAGCAGATGCGGCTCTTGCCATGAATGGTCCCAGGAAGCGCAGCTTTCAAGTGGCGTTGATCTTCCTGTGTGTCGCGCAGTTGACTGCAGGTACGCTGATCACTCCGTCTGCATCACTTTTTATCAGATGTCTTCATTCAGTATATTCTGTTGTTTTTCATTCTTCATTGTGCAGAGTTGCTTAATGGTTAAGATTAAAACACCTTGTTTGCTCTCACAGCCATTAATTAAGCGGAAATGTGAGTTATGTCATCCGCCCTGAATTAGGTTTATTGATCTCTGAAGGACAATCTGTTTCAGCATCAAAGAGCATCTCAAAGACTTTTTTTAACGACACATATGAAACGGGGTTCTTTGTTTACTGATGCCTTCCAGCCTCCGAGGGCAAAACCTGAACTTATTTCCACTACCATGGGGCAATATTTGTTTCTTTGAAGTACCTGGCTGGAGGAATTATAGGTGCTTGACCAAAACAGCTTACTGAAAACTAGAGCGAGTTCTTTGTGGAAAATTAAAGAAACAAGAAAAACAAATGTGGGCTGGACGATGGTAGGCTATCCAAATGCATTTGATCTTCAGGGGATTTAATCTTCAATGCCACTGAGCAAAAATGGCCATATGGTGGATAGATGATTGTCTTCATAATTACTTGTATTTGCAAATGCAAAGGGATTGTATCATCTTGTTGGAAAAATATTTTTGCACATTTGATAACATAGTTTTAGATAAAGAAATGTCATGGATGTATCAACTGACCGAGTTCAGTCTTGCCCAAGTGTTTCACAAACCAAAAGTTAAGAAAGAACTTTGGATGACATTTCCCAGCAGGATTTTGCAGCTGCTCTATGCAGGGGTTCGACCTGACCTAAACAGAGCATCTTTGGACAAAATGTTTGAATTTGGAATAGGATTGCATGTCTTACCCTGTTTTTTATGATTAATTGATCAGCAGGGATTCAGTGTCATCAGATAAATTGCTGATTATATTAATCTCTTGCTGCAGCCCTTATTCAAATTGTTTTCCCATTAGACTTTACAGTTAACACTGCGCATGTGTGTCAGATTTGACAAAACTCATGCATGAATGAACTTCCAATTTAGCTGCAGCACACATCATCTTTACTATGCAGCTGAATCCTGAATAAGTTAAAGGTGCTGGTTGACAAAGAGAACTTGGTTTATTCGACTTATGATTGATTTATAAAATGTTCAGCTTTAGTAAAGCATGGGTGTTTGGCAGCAAGGAGTTTGCATGCTCTTATTTTCAGGTGGAATAGCAGTCAGGGTAACTGAAGTAGAGAAAAAAATATAATTGTACCATCTTATTATTAAACTATAACTTTCTTCTGTGTAGCTAACCTTTTTTTTTAATAATAGTTTTTCTAACATCATTCAGCCTCAGTGAAGGCTTTCAGTTCTGACTGTAAGGTCTTTGAAAACGAATTTTCTTTCAGGGTTTTAAGCTGCTGAGCTGTGGGACACACCAAAATGTTGTGGACAAAGATTCAGCAGTAAGCAAGACGAAATGCAGGAGCTTTTAAGATTTTATTTTTTCCTTTTTGGAGTTTTGCTTGTTATGAAGAATTTAAAAATGCGCACATTTTGCAGCATATGTGCAAACATTTTAAACACCTGGTTTGAAATCTTGCAGATTCATATGTGGACATACTCCTGTCTGGAGTATGTCCACAATGCTGTAGTGATTTTATTTACTGGTTCTGCACACATTTCAGGGAATTACAGAAGCCATATCATTGCAAAAGCAAAGCTTCGGTGGGATGGCACTTTTGGCTTCAGTGCGTTTAACTCAAACAGATGATTTCACAGGTTTGTTTGCTGCTCTTAATATTCAACTGTTATGATTTAAATTGGCTTTTGCAAGACAGTCATGAATGAAACTTAGTCTGCAGTAATGAACCAATTTACACTCAACTGAGTGAAGGTTTGTCGAAAGGTAAAGAAGTGACAGTTTCACAGCTGTTACTATACTTTAAGCTTATACACGTTCTTTCAGAAAAATGATAAAATGCATACCAGGAGACTTAATGAATAAAAAAAGAGTGTTTTTTCTCTGTTATTGGGAAACTGTAAAGTTAAATGTGTTTGTTCTTTAGAAGGTTGTCATGTAAGATGCTGGATCAGTAGAACACCAGTAAACTGGGATGAAAAAACATGGTTTAACGGGAGCAATAACAACAACACAGCCCAGCTGAGAGATTAAGTATAAAAGTCCATTTCATTACAATGTCAATATTTTCAAGTCAAGTCACAGGTATCTAAAGAGCACATATAAAAACAACCTCAGTTGACCAAAGTGCTGTACAGAGTAAAACCACAAACCATTTCAATGTCTCTTACAAAAAAAAGTTTCCTTCAGCCACTTGAGTCGGAGCTCCAACCTCTCACGGCCCCACAAGGACGCTGGTCGAAGACCTCCCGGGTCAGTCAGTAAATCTTTCACCCAGCTGTGGCTGTGTCGGCTGCAGTATTTCTCAGAAACATGTTTTGTACAAGTACAAGTACACTTTCACTGCATGCAGCAAAATACAAGCTTCTAGCATCTCCACGCAAAACAAGCAATAATACTACAAGATGAAAAAAGGTAGACTAAAAATCTCAAATGGAACTCCAAAAAACTCAAGTCAGCTATAATTTATGTGCCGCAGGTCAGTCTTTGTAGCATTCACTCTGCTGGTAGCAGTCGGTTTTGAGAAACTCATCATCAAACCTGGAGCAGACGACTCTACCATCTGTAACTTCAAGGCAACTTCACAGGACAACTACTCCAGTGTGGGCTGGAGGTGATGTAGACCAAGAGCAGAGGCTGGGTACCCAGTGGCAGCTAGACAGAGATGGACACTTACAAATACAAGAGTCTATAAAGCAACAGGTTCTGTGCCACACTTCACACAGGACCCAACACAAATATTAAAACAATAACTAAAAAGTAGCAGGGATCCCTGTCTGCTTCACATCAGTCAGGCCTCTTTACCCTCCTGTGTCATTCACACCTGTTACCACGAATCAGCTCCTCACAGGAACATGGGCATTGTTCACCAGCTTAAAATCAATTCCTCATCTCTAAAATGCAAAAACCCAATGACAATATATACATAAAAAAGGAATAATTATGACCATTCAAAGCATGAAAACAACATGCAAGAAAAACCAAAAAACTAAACTAAATCACCCATTCAGTCTTCCCATGACAAGCAACTGTTAGGACATGCTGTTAAAGAAGCCGCTGCTTTGGCTACAATGTGTTGTCTAATTGTCAACAAAGTTCAAACAAACAAAGACCAACAAAGTGAAGGGATCAGTCCTGCTTAACATCCGCACCTCACTGCGACTCTGTGGTGGGCCTAGTCCTTCTTCATGATGAAAACACTCAGCCTGTCACTGGCAGCAAAAGTTGCTTTGACTTCAAACAGCCCTTGAAAATGTTTTGTAATGATAAATCTAAAAAAGTAAGGAAGCCAGTGATTTCTAAATATTCTGACCTGCTCTAATGTTTTATCCATTTATTAGTGGTAGTTGTGTGTGATCAGCGTGTGTGTGTGTGTGTGTGTGTGTGTGTGTGACAATGACTAAAGACATTCATTTATCTATATGTGGATGAATAGAGCAGTGGTGGACACTGCAGCCATGTTTGAATATCAGCTGTGTGGTCTTTACATGAACTGCCCATGTCTGTTTAGGCTTTCCTGTGATATTCTGGTAACTTCAAAGACATGCACGCCTTTGCGCATGCGCATCATTGGTTTAATACTAAACTGTTCTTGAGATAACAGAGTATGCATGCTTATCTTCCTTTTTATTAGCCCTGAGATGAACTGTAACCCCAACCAGGCGACTTATAGCACTTGTGTCCTCCACTGATCCCTGGAATGTATTTCATTGTCTTATAAACCTTTAAAGGTTTTAGTTTTTTTAGTTTTTTTTTTTAACCTAAAACAGGTTTTTACGGACCAAAGGCTTGTTCTGGACCAAATAGTGATTGAGATTCATGACATTTGCATGTTCATTTTCTATACTGCTTATTCCAGTTCAGGGTTGCACAGAAACCGGAGCCTATCTGAGCAATTAGCAGATAGGAGGCAGGGTACGCCCTGGGCCGGTCGCCAGTCCATCGCAGGGCCACGTTCAGAAGTTATATTCGCCTGCCTGAGGCTGTTGTCATGCAAGTGCTGAATACCACGTCAAGTTAGAGAAAATGATTAAAAATAGTTACATAAAAAATGATTACGAAAAACATTGTTTAAAATAAAGAGGCAGATACACATTTTTATATCCAGACATTTCAAAACGTAAAAGTTATAGCGCCTGAACATTTAGTGTTACAATAAAAGCTCTTTATTTCATGTTTGGAACATTTTCCCTCCTTCCTGTGGGCCATCTAACATCCTGCTTTGAAAACCGTTCACAGATTTTAATTAAATGTAGGTGAGGTGGCTCTGGGAGCCTTATAAAAAGCTAACTGTGGTTCTTGTATTGTTTGTAGTATCATTATACTGTGAAGCCCTCATCTTCACCTTTTTTTTTCCAGTGCCATGTTTACTCCCAGAATTGACTGGTATTTAATTGAATCCATCCTTCCTTCTGCTAGTGAAATATTCTCATGTCACTGGCTGTATTACAAGCCCGAGGCATGATTGATTAAGCCCTGTGCTTAACAATAGAAGAGGCGCTGCTTTCATGAAATCATGCACCTTTTTTTTCTCCAAAAATATCTTTGCTCCTTATGGTCAACAAGTTTTATTTTAACTTACGCATCCTCAAGGATTTTTTTTTTCTCCAAAAAGTAGGAAAATTTTCTCACCATTCCAGACCTTCCCTCCACTTTTACTTTATCTGGACTTTTCAAAAATTACATGACAGACTGAGAAAAGACTGCTTCCCGTTGTCTTCTTTCAGTCTGCGTGACTGCTTGAATAATATTCAGCTGCTAAAGGACTGCAGGTTGTCATTAAAGGAGTTGAGAGGAATTTATAAAGCTTTAAGATCTGCATCACCAATCCTATGCAAATGCTGACCCTGAGTAAACCAAAGTCCCAGCAAGCTAATTAAGGGCTCTGACTTTGGATAAAAATCATGTAGCGCTCCGCTCTCTTGAGTGACCCAAGCTTTTGTGTGGTACTGCTTAAGTTTTATACTTCATTTATTTTTCCCTTTAATCATTCAACACACATACTGTATGTATCCCCCGAACTGATGTTACTACAATATGATTCATATGCGCACATGTAGCAGACCTGCACATTCTCTTGCATACTGCTGAAGCCGCCTTAAAGCAGCTTAATCCAGCAGTAATAATAATATTTACACAATCATTTCCAGGTTTTTCTTGAGTGCCGACATTGCATCCTTGCTTATCAATCATTCAGCAGCTTATCAAATAAAGCATGGCAGCTCCAAGTAGAACACAAGATTATGTGGGTGTTAAACTAAGAGGCATTACTCTGGTTCCACCGCCTCCAGCCATTTCACAGCACGGACCTCCTTATGTAACGGGAGCCTCCTGCTTCTGAAGAGTTAAAGACCACTGGTCAAGGGAAGCTGTATTGTCTGAGGTCCCTTTCGGCATAAATCGATGCATAAAGTTTTGTCTGTGGAGGAAAAAAAAGCAAAGAAAAAAAAAGAGTAACTTAACCATCCTGAGTTCTGCTTTTTAGGTTTGAAGTGTGTATGCCTGCTGTGTGCCAACCACACCTGTGAGACGACAGCAGACGGCGCCTGTTGGAACTCTGTCATGTTGATTGATGGAAAGGAAGAGACAGTCAAATCCTGCTTGTCGCCCTCAGAGATGAAGGGTCAAGTCTTCTGCTACAGCTCCAGAAATGTCTCCAAGAGGAACTGTTGTTTCACTGACTTCTGCAACAATGAGACTCTACACATACACCCAGGTACTGCCACCGTGGTGCTTCATCTTCATCACTCCAGTTATGTTACTTTACACCAATAAAAGTGAATATTGTGAAGGATATATGAGAGAAAAAAACCTTTAGAAATGGCTTGAAATGTGAGAAAACCGGATTTCACACATACTGTTAATGTCACACAACTCTGTAGTTTTCAGTGTTACTCAGTAAACAGAAACACCAATCCAATCTGTGAGGGATTTCCCACTCATTCTGGTCCCGGCTAGACGAGGTAGAGGCTGATCCGCCTAGATCCTGTGACATAACAAATCTGGCAGAGGTTATGAGACAGCCCTCCCCTGATTTATAAATAAATACTTTGTCATGCATGTAGTCCTGAAAGCCTCTGATGGGTGTGCAGGGTGGCAGCAGACCTTTAAAGTGCAGGCCTGTACAGCATAGCGGCTCATGATACCGCGTTATGTTTCACATGAAGGCAGTTCAGCTACATTACTGGCTCATGCTAATTAGATCATGCATAAAGAATTTAAAACAGATTTGGGAAAGCAGCTTTAATTGTTTATTTATTTTATCCCCATTGTTGTCTGAACTTCTAAACAAGCTGTCAGTCTGCTTTTTGAAAGGAATGACATATAAAAAGGTAGAAATAATATACACAGTACTGAGCAAAAGCTTGAGTCGTTCCTCTTTTTTGTTATATTTTAGAGTCTCTCATACAGGCTTCTTGGGACTTCTTTAAGTAATCTTCTGAAACAGTTCTACAGACTCCTTGATGGGCACTTTAAAGGTGTCCTTGACTTTTTCTTGGTCTTCTTTTGTTCCAACCTTTTTCAAGATAATTGCTACTTCAATAATGCTGATGTCCAGGTTCTGGCGAGGACTCACAACTCTATAAGAACTGACTTTCAGTCCAGTTCTTTTGTTACGTACCTTTCTTGCATGTTTCCCTTCCGGAAGAATGTCTCCTTGACTTCCACACTGAATAGAGACCATTTCTGATTTTGCTTCAATGAACCACAAATGGACCACCTGATACCCCAGCTGCATCTTTAAGGTGCATCTTTAAGTTTTTCCTTTTTCGCAAGATTTGAGCTGCTGTTTAGGACAGTTTTTTAGGTCTGCCAGTTCTTCTCCTGTCCTCTGCTCTTTGGTAATCATCTTTATGTCCACCATACTGTTTTATCTTATATTTTAGATTGATGGAACTGAATAGGGATTTATTTTGCGTATTTTTGCACAAACTGTTAATAACCGTGCCTAATATAACACTGGTTGATATAACACTGGTTCATCCCTTAAGATAGGTGTCCCTTTTATGTTGAAATAACACTACAAAAGGACAAAAAAAAGAATACACAACTATATGAAAATAGTCATGGACTGGACTTAAAATGAGGGAAAAGGGGGCAAGTGTCCAAAGAAAAACTTTAAAAGACCTTTAGAAGGTCTGTGGAGCTGTTGCTTAAGACCACTGGAAGCGATTACATAAAAGTCTGGCTCGATGGAAGCAAAATGTAATGAAATGTGGGGTGACTCAAGACTTTTGCACAGCACGTTTGATACTTTATTAATCCCACCAGGAAGGCAGTTTTGTCACGGCAGCAAATACAAATAGAGTTAAGTAATAGTGTAAAAGGCAAATGCAGTATGAGACTGCTGTAAAAGAAATTTTGCAACAAAAATAGCAAAAGAAAATAAGTAGATAGGACTGTATTTAGAGGTAGCAGGGGCGTTTCTTAGGTGGCTGTACAGTGTAAAATAGTAAACTTGAAAAAATCTATAGCTTATACATAGTTTGGAAGAGTAGAGGTCAGTGTGAATGTTACACACCTGTTACTTTTTTCTTATTACCTCCTAAATGCTCCACAGTATTTAGTCACTGACTCCTAACTTTGCCAGATGTTTGGTACTCTTAAAGTGTATCCAAAGTTTTTGCCTGCTACTGTCACTGTGACAGGGAATCTTGAAACAATCATGAAGTTCGAAGCTGGAAAAAACACTAAAATGTTTCCTAGAGCTGAGAAAAGCGTTGTAATGTGTCACGTTATACTCAGCTTTTGTGTCTGTTGCCACAGACTACACATAAGATGTGCCATTTAAGCACCAGTTATAATGAAAGTGTGTTGCCAGGAAAATGAAAGTTCTTTTACACAGCAGAGTTTTGTTCTGATGACTCTGACTTGCTTTTAATGACTGATGAATTTATGATATTTATAAAATGGTAGCTGTAACATGAAAATTCTACGTTAACCTGCGAAACAATTCATTACATGATTATTCATTGTATATGAGTTAGATTTTTTTTATTTCCAACTATTCTATAAACATTGTAGGGAAAACTATGTAGCTTTACAGGTAATCATTGACTCTTCTTTGTGTAAATTTGCTGGATGTATAGATTAAAGCAGCCCTTTGAGAAGCTAATGTACACCTCCTCTGAAATGTCAATATCTGCGGCCAGGCCACAGTCCACTGTGATCACTCGGTTTAGTCTTTGTTGTTGGCATGCAGTACTGCCTTACTTGGATATCTACTGTAGGGAAATGAAGATGTCAGGTTAACCATAATAGCCATTGTTCCTGCCTGTGTAGCTTTATGGTGTTGTCTACTTCTCAGTTTTGTGTTCTCCCTCTGTCAATTTAACTTTGCTCTTAGCTGCCTTGTTTAACTAGTCATAGAAGTAAAATTACTTCTGTTTTCAGTCAGCATTGTTTGAAGGCAACTTTATTAAATTTTCATTGAACACTGATGCCGTAGACTGACGGAGACCTGCAGCCACCCAGTTAGAAATGCTGACGATGGCTGAGGTTGCATGTGGAAACTTCACTGTAGGGATTGTATCACTTTGCAGAGTCTACCTTCTGTCTACAAGTTCTTTAAATATTTTTGCTCTAATCAACAAGTTTAAATTCTAGGACTTTGTATAAAATACATTTTATCCCATAATGTTCTCCTAACTTGTCTTTCTTTAAAGAAATGACCTAAACTGTTAATTCCAAACTTAATTGTCTGCAGAGGTGATACTTGCAGCATATCGGCTGATCTACTAATTAATTGAATAATTTAACTGATTTCAATCTTGTTAGTATTCTGCACACAGTACAAAAAAGCAACAAACACAAAACAAAACATCAACATTGGAGAAATTGTGCTGAAGTCGCTTTGGAGAAAAGCATCTGCTAAATGACTAGAAAATGGGTACAAGCAGCAATTCTAGTGCCGATAGTTATGCCGTTAAACATCAAAATAAAAGCTCTATGCAACACACAGCTCTTGAAGAGGCTTGGCACACTACTTACTACAAGTATCTGTTACTTCTGTTGCCTTTATGTACAAAATACAGCAGATTTATAGAGCAAGGTGCTGCAGACTATCGATGAGTGGAAGGGGGCAGGACCCCGAGGCTGTAGTGGTGTTGTTTGTAAATGAGGACAACACAGTCAATCAGTTCCATTGCCCTGCAAAATATCAGCATGTGAACACATCCCATGTGTGGTTGATTGTCTATGTGTAAAGGCTGGTTTATTGATGATGTTGCTTCTGCAGGATTAAACATTTTGAGAAATGGCTTGTGTGCTGTTGGTCAGTATGGAATAAACAGTGTACAGACTCATGTGGCTGTTGTAATGATCAGAAAAACAGTTCCCACTTGTAAAAGGTCTTGAGGTACTGGGCCAGAGGAGAGTAAAAAGCTTGTTTTGTACCAAATCTTTTGTGCTCCACTTGGCAGGATATGCATTTAGGTAAAAGGCTGAAGATGACTTAAGAAACTGTGATTGAGTTCACACTGTGTTGGGTCATCTGCAGATGTTGCATGTTTATGGATCTCTTGGTGATAACATGCTTTGGGGAGCTGAGACACTTAAAGGGGAAAAAACATGAGTACTTTGTTAAGTTGGAGGTTTATGATCTTGTGTGTGTGTTGGAGAAGTTCTTAAGACATTCTTAAAGTTAAAATGAGGTTTCTCTGTTGACAAAGCAGTTGTTTTTCCAGACTAATCAGTTAATTGCAGCACATGCTGCAGTATTCATTGTTCTATGTGCCCTATTTTAACACTGTCTGTAAATCTAATAGTATCACCATGCCCACCTTCTCTGTTATTTTTATGTGTGACCAAATTTCCTCTGTCCACCCACAGCCAGAATGAAGGTCAGAGACAGAGGTGTCAAATTACTTACCTTTACCAAACTCCCAGCTCTGTCTCAGGGTCTCACAGTGCACCCGCTTTTGATCAATGGATGCCACCAATTGTGAATAAAAAGGTTTCTTAATTAAAGAAAAAAAAGAAGATTTTCTCCCTATAAAGTGCACGTTTTATGGGCACTAAAAGCATTTTTATTACTTCTGATTAATGACATTTATTGGCACTGATTAAATTTTCTGGCACTCAGGAAGAGTTGAGTTTTTGGCAAACACAACTTTGCATCTGTCAAATTAATTTCCCAAACTTATTTAAGACACTGCTGTGTGTGCACTCAGTGATGTCCCAATTCTGCTGCACATTTCTAAATATGCTCGGGCGCTATTTAGCAATTCAGCCTTTTAGCCTTTCAGAAAAGGCTGTGTGCACATTTAGCAACAGCTGCATCCTGCTGATAAAGTAGTGTCTCATCAATTGAATTGATAATTTAGCCAACACTTGCCATGATGAGCAGCTGCCACCAGGGGGAGCAGCAGTTACAGGAAGCCCTGAAACAATTAACCTAATTGCAAACCCCACTCTGCAAATGTGTTTGTGTGTTGTCAGAGAGGCCTTCTGAAGAGCCTGGCTGGAGCCATCTGGAGCTCACTGTAGTGATCCTGGTGCCCTCCTGCCTGCTGTGTGTGGGGATCCTGCTTGGTGTGTGTGTTGTGCAGGGCCACCGTTGTGCCTACAGCCGAGCACACAAGCAGGATCCAGAGGAGCCTCTGGATGACCAGATGCTGATGTCTCCTGACAAATGTCTCAAGGATCTGATATTTGACATGAGCACATCGGGCTCAGGATCAGGTGAGAGAAATTGAATGAAATATTTTCCTTTTTGGCAATTTTGTAGTTCTGATCCACTGAGACCAAAAATGATGAAGACATAAAAAAGTTCTCTGCTGCTCACAGTCTGTTATCATTTACTCTTTATCTTGCAGGGCTGCCACTGCTGGTCCAGAGGACCATAGCTCGAACTATAGTCCTGCAGGAGATTATTGGAAAAGGTCGATTTGGTGAGGTGTGGCGTGGCAAGTGGCGGGGAGAGGACGTGGCGGTGAAGATCTTCTCCTCCAGGGATGAGCGATCCTGGTTCCGCGAAGCCGAGATTTACCAGACTATCATGCTCAGGCATGAGAACATCCTGGGCTTCATCGCTGCTGACAACAAAGGTGTCAAAACCACGTCAAATATGATTCCGTCAAGTGTAAACAATATCTTTAAATGTTCCAGTGCATGACTGTAATTTGTTTTCTCCCGCTACAAATAGATAATGGTTCCTGGACTCAGCTTTGGCTGGTTTCCGAGTATCATGAGCATGGATCCCTCTATGACTACCTGAACAGATACACAGTCTCTATGGAAGGCATGGTTGTTCTGGCTTTGTCCATAGCCAGTGGACTAGCACATCTGCACATGGAAATAATCGGCACACAGGGTAAGGCTGTTATTTTCTGTCTAAATGTAAAGAAAAAAGTCAAGGACAATCACTGCATAACACAAACTTTAAAGGAGTTTGACTCTTGTGAACAAAGTAAAGCAACTATTTACAAGATTTATTAAATACCCACCTGCTTATATTAATCATTTTGTTCTTCCAGTCAATCTGTCATAAGATTTGAAGTCTACATTAAGCTGGACCCCCCCCACACACAGTTTTTCTCCCATTTCTGGAAGGAAAACAATATTTGTTGCAATAAAAAGATGATATGTATTGCTTATGATCTGATCTTTACATTCTTTCCTCCAGGGAAGCCTGCCATTGCTCACAGAGACTTAAAATCTAAAAATGTCCTGGTGAAGAAGAACGGGACCGCAGTCATTGCAGATTTGGGTTTGGCTGTGAAACACGATTCCAGCACAAACACCATCAACATACCGTCCAATCACAGAGTGGGAACTAAGAGGTTAGAGTGTACAGAAAACACCCACAAAACAGAGATGTTAATTATCTCAGATAAAGGAAGGTCTATGTAATGCTACCTGCTTCTGAACTAAAGGCAAATTGTACAAAACTGTTTAGTGTTTTGAGAAGGCATAACTTATTTGTGTGCAGCAAAACAATCACATTTTTTGAGAAAGGGTCTTAGATGTTGGCGACTCCTGCTGGTTCCATCAAGAATTTACACTCAGTCATGTTTTTGTCAAAAGAAAACAGTGTAAATTACAAGTTGTTTATGTTTTAAAAGATGTTATATTGAGTCCTAAAGTGTTAACAAATCCCCAGAGGGTCTGATCATGGATATATGACTTAAAATAACCCACTAGTTACAAGCTAATTAGCCAAGTATAGCTTGCAGTACTGGGCTTTTTCTTTCATTAGGCTTTAATCATTTTGTCCTCTACAGGTACATGGCTCCGGAGATTCTGGACGAAACAGTCAATATGAACAACTTTGAGTCATTCAAGCGAGCGGATATCTACTCACTTGGCCTGGTGTTCTGGGAACTGGCTAGAAGATGCTCTGTTAGAGGTGTTTTAAATAACACAGCCTCACATACACTTATTTGTGCCAGTCGAAATATTTAAAAGTGAGCTCATGCAGTGTGAACAGCACAATCAGGACATCCATGATGAAATCATAGTCATCTACACAACATGTCTATTTGTTCCTGCACATAAGTTATTCTTGTTTAGAAGCTCATATATCTACTGTTTACTGTCTGTCTTGTGGGTTAAGAAGTATAACAAAAAAAAACACTTTTTCATATTTGTTTGTCTCCTAGGACTTCATGAAGATTTTCAGCTGCCTTATTATGACATGGTGCCTTCAGATCCGTCCATTGAGGACATGAAAAAGGTGGTGTGTGATCAGAAACTCAGACCTAACATTCCCAATCAGTGGCAGAGCTGTGAGGTGAGACGGACACAAACATCCTCATATACTGTATGCCAACACTGTAGTGTATGAAGCAATTTTGCAGGGTTAACTGTTATTCTGACTGTTAATTCAATCATGGTAGCTGCTGACAATCAGGAACATGGTTATATCAATTACACTGGAGCATGATACACCAGAAGCAATTTAGCTAGACTATCTAGACCATTTTATGCAAACTTGGCACAAAAAGTAAGGAAATTTGTGTGTTTTTTTCTTGGGCAGTCCACTTTGCAGCCTGTCTCTGATTTCCCCCGTTTTATAAAATTTGGCCTTCAGTTTTGTTATGGTGCAAATGGGGTTTCTGCCAAAGACCCTTCTCCACTACGACATGATGCTTGTTTGATATGAAACAGAGATGGTGAGTTCTTTAATACCCAGATAAAGAAGCATATCAGAGGCCTGCGTGATTAACATATCCTGGATATCTCTCTGTTACCTGGGTAGGCCTACCCAGACATTCCGGATGCGGATAAACAGTACTACGGAGCTGGTTATCAACTTGGTAAAAACAACCAAGGGTTTTCCTGTCTTCATCAGTGTGTGCTCACATAGAAGGGGTGGTGTCTGCAGCGTCTGACCAAACGCAGACATGGAGAAGCCTTGCAGAGTGGCTGCTTTACCACGGAGGTGCAGGCAATCATTCTTTAGAAACATGAAGAATTTAAACCATCATCCAGGCCTAAAGCAACACTGTTTTCGCAGAGAAGGCCAGGAAAGAGGAAAGAGCTTCCTCAGTTCTTTCCATTTTCCATTCACTTCTTTTGAGGCTTAGCGACCCTGTGCAAATGCATTTTGTGTTGGAATATTAATTCAACACCGTGACGCAAGAGTTGTTGTGCACTCCATAAATTCATGGTTCTAAAGTACTGCCAGTCTGTGAGCATTATTATTAACCTCATCATTTCAGATGCAATCCTAGAGGAACTAGACAGGTGTGGGAACAAGTCAAGAACAACAACAAATGATAATTTAAAGTGGTTAGTTAGTGATGAGGCTTTATTTATTAGAAAGAAAACCAGTGTCATGGTACGGAAAACCCTGAGTTAAGCAAATGATTAAAAATTGCTTAAATTGATTAAAAAGAAAACATTAGGAATATTTTAGAAACATTAAATGGCCCATGAAAGGGGGTAATTTACAGGACTTCCCCTTTGAGTATCAGCTGAATATCTTTAAAAGAGATCCTGGGCTTTTCAGGGGAGCTGAGTGCCGAAGCTCCCCTGTAATTTGATCCCTGCGCCACAGGTGCTCCTAATCAGGCATCAGTCTGGCATCTGATTATAAACACCTGTGGTACCAGAAACTCAAGACAAGAGTCAAAATCACAATCAGCTGTTTTGCATTCACAGAGAATTTTTTTTTCATGAAATTAACTGGCTTTCCAGGAATAAGGAATAAGATTTATTGTCAAAAAGCACTGTTATAACAAAGAAATAATGGACCAAATTCAAATTTCCTTACATTTTGTGTTAATTTATAACTTTGTGAAATGCCTCAGCATGCTATGAAACTGATTTGTAAGTTGGTTAAACATCTGAAACAGAAAGCTAATGTACCATACCCATGCATGCTCCCCTTTTATAAATAGTATGCACCTGCATTTGCCCCTTGTAATTGTCTCAGTTCTTGAAGCAGACTTAAGCATTCACATAAAATGTGTGTCCCAAACAAGCAATTGGACAAATTGCAATGAAATGAGCTACAAATAAAAAAATACACTCTCTCACCAGAATAAGGAGAAAGAAAATGCGTTTTTATCCCTTTGGCAAAGAAGTAACGTCCTGGTAAAACTGAATGTTTATTCATGTAGATGCAGCTGAGCAGACAGGCCTTTAAACTTGAAAATGTATGAATCATACTGAGAGAAAAGGCTCAATTTATATTATTTATCCTATATCATTTGTCTAGATTGTTTATATATGCGTTATTTTAATACTGAATCATGGCGACCCACAATAGCAGTGTGTTTGGTTCTAACGGTGTATAATGCAACAAGTAACCACAACACTTACCGTCCACGACGAGAGCCCTGCTAACGTTGCTCTCTAGCAACTCATATTTCATATTTTCTGATAATGTAGCGGGTATTTAACATCCATAATAAAGCTGAATAACAGCGACAAAACAATATTGCTACGAGTAACGAGTAACGAGAAAATGCTTATCTTCTTGCCTTGCAGCAGAGCCGGGGCCAGCTTGGCCTTTGGAAAACTTCCTCCGGCTCTTCAAATTAGTGAATGCCATAACCACTCTCGGGGGTCTCCATTATTCGAACGGGGCCGTAAGCTGCGGTGGGCCTGGTCCAGCGTCGGGACAAAACTGAAGCCAAATAGATCCTTAAGCATTGCAGCGAAAACATCTGTGGGCTTTCCGTTGTTTTCATATCCCTCTTTTACTCCAAAAATGCGAGCATTATCTCTTCGTTGGCAACCCTTAAAGGGACTATACCCGATTTCACGTCCGGCTAGCTTAGTTAGCGATAGCGGCTATTTTTTTTTAAAGCTTTTGTGTGACGCTTTTTCTTAGCTAAGGGGTTTAACTTTCATAATTTG
>JAVQJG010053731.1:0-14340 GCA_036024015.1 Craterocephalus amniculus | reverse complement strand
CCCAGGACCCGCTGGAGGGATTATATCTCTCGACTGGCCTGGGAGCGCCTCGGGATCCCCCCGGATGAGTTGGCTGATGTGGCCCTGGAGAGGGAAGTCTGGGCTTCCCTGCTTAGGCTGCTGCCCCCGCAACCCGACCCCGGATAAGCGGAAGAGGACGACGACGGTACGGTAAATTTAATTTCAAATTAAGAAGCTGATTTATTCCACTTTTAATTCCGAATTAGATAATTCCTCTATTCAACTTCTATCATGTAAACCTCAATTCCGCTTTAAGTAAATTCCGGTCGTTCTGCCCATGCTCATTCCCTCATCTATTCGCCATGTCAACCATAAACAGTGCTTCAAATCCGAAGCAAACAGATTCAAACCGAGTCTGTTCATGTAAAAGTGATGTAGTATGTTAGCAACTAGCTGTGGCTTCATAAACAGAATCAAATCAAGCAAAAATGGTTCTTATTACAAAGTTTTCTCATGTTGTTGACCAAAAGTAAGGGGAAGGGGAGCTTTTAACTTCCGGCAGACTTACTTATGTACGGGACGTCAATTCTGCTGTCCAACCAATCAGAACCCTTCCCAATCCCTGGCTTCAAAGCGAAATTAAACATGTTTTCCATGTAAACCTTCATTCAGAAATAATATTTCCTTGTGAAACCGAAGGAGAATATTTATATTTCGAATAATTTGATTCAGAATTAGTAATTCCGAATTAAAAAACAAAATATAACAGTAGCCATTGTGACTTTAAAAGGATGTTTACGTATATTCATTTTAGGAAATTGTGTTATTAAAGAAAATAAATAATCACCTCAGCCATTGGTGTGATTGTGTTCGTCTTGCGGGAGCCAATCCTAAACTTGGCAGCCTTGTAGATCTTCCAATAAACAAAGAGAACCACACAGAGCGGAAGGTAAAACGCTCCAAATGTAGAGAAGATGGTGTAGGATGGCTCCTGGCTCACCTGGCACTTCATCCCCTCTGAGTATGTCTCCCCCCAGCCGAACAGAGGCGACAAGGCGATGATGGAGGACAACAGCCAAGTGAGTGCAATCATCACATTGGAGATCTTTTTGCGAGTCTTGAGTGTGTACTCCAGATGCCTGGTGATGGACCAGTAACGGTCCAGTGCAATGGCTGTCACGTTCCAGATGCTGGCTGTACAACAGAGCACATCAAACGAGATCCAAACCTGACATAGTACTCGACCAAGTTTCCACAATCTGCCATTGAGCTCATGAACCAGGCTGAGTGGCATGACCAGTGCGGCTACCATCACGTCGGAGATGGCCATGGAGGCCACCAGGTTATGGGGCACTCGGTGGAATGTCCTCACTCTCAGGATGGTCACCAGCACCAGTAAATTCCACACAAATGTGGCCACTACCAGCATTGCCAGTAAAGTAAGTGTGAGCACACTGAAAACAGAGAAAGGCCGGTAGATGTTTCCCCCAGAGTCATAGCCATCCAAAGTCTCACTAAAGTTGGCTGTCAGTGTGCTGGTGTTGCTGAACGTCATGGTAGCTGCTCACGACCCACAGCCAAGGGAAAGACACTTCAGAGACAGTGTCTACTGACAGCTGATGCATTCTGCAGCAGGAAAGAGTGAGAAGAAAAAAGCATTGGTTTAATGTGATGTCTCAACACCATAAACTCAGGGATAACTCACTAGTTTTAAAGAGTGTAACATTTACTACTATATATCAGCATTTAATTGCAAACTGCTGCATATCATTTCAGTGATTTGCTAGTGAAAGTAAAAAGCACTTGAATTTCTCATTTCAGCTGTCAAGCAACCTGCCTACAACTTTCAAGTGCAATTTCATCTGCTGTTAAAATGGCTCAAAAGTACTCGGGAACATCTCCTGTTCAGAAAAAGTCCATAAATATTCAGTTTTTATCATCCCACTGCCATCCACTGCCGTCATTTGCATCCAAGTCGGATATTTGTTACAAAATGGGCAGTTTTGAAGTCTTTATTGTAGATTAATTTCTAAATATCAAATTTTCTTATATGACATAGAGATCTCTCTTTAAAACCTCTTATATTTCGTATTTCAAGTTATTGCGTATGACTGCATCTGCCTTCCTTTTAACTAGAAGTGCCCAGAGAGCACAGACCTCCATCTAGCCATAGCTTCAGTCCACGTAGAAACCCCCCTAAATCCAAACCAGTACCCCATATGCTGTATTTTGAAGCTTTTCGGTCACTAGATCCAGAACATTCACATGATCTGGGTCAAACAATGTGGGATTATAACATCTACAATGTTATAATCTTTTAATTTTTTCTTTTGTGCCTGTGATTCTGGGCATTATCTGTTAGGTTTGAAGCTGTAATCAAATCAAATTAAACTTTATTTATAGAGTGCTTTTCACACCAAGGGCAATGAAGTGCTTTACACAATAAAACCAATTAATATATATTAAATAAAAACAAGCCTTCACACAACTGATAACAAAGCAATTAAAAACACACTCATTAATTCTCACACACACACAAATGAAGAACCCCCCCACACACATACATGATTCCCTCATAACTTCTGTCTGTTAATTGAGAGTGAGTAAAAATGAATGATGTAAAACAAAAAGAAAACATTGAGGTAATGAACATCTGGCTTGATGCTGCTGTGAGAAATTTTGTACTGACAAAATTATCCCCATCTCTCCATACTACATAATCCTTTGAAAAGAATTTCTGGATCCAGACAAAAAAATCGAATAACTCGTTCCATTAATCCACTTCTGACATTTCCTGAAAATTTCATCAAAACCTGTCCATAACTTTTTCAGTTATTTTTGCTAACAGACAGACAGACAAACTACACAGCTCAAAACTTTAAAAAAATAAATAAACAGAAGCAGAAGAATGAAGAGCAGATATCTTTGACAAGATACCGAGGCAGAGTTCATCGGGAGCTGCAACTAGAACCTGGTTGTTGTGTTGAATTATAAAGTTTTGGACATACATTGCGTCCTCTAAACCAATGCCAGAATGACCTACCATGCAATAATTATCAAGATCTCCATCTGCGATATTTTTTTATTTGTTTTTTTTTTCACATAAAAAATATTATATTGCTCTTCTTCTTCTTATCTGGTTTGTTTCTGCTTAGCTATGCTCAACAATACCACTGCAGATTCCAGTGGTATTACTCCATCTTCTGGGTCAAATGACGGATGTGCAAGGAGCCTGAAAACACACAAATTAAGTGCATAATTGACGCAGAAGACAGACAAAACTGTCCGTGCGTCTGCGTATCCATCATCTGCGTCGAGCACAAATGGACCTTAACACTTACACAAGAGTGACAGAGCTACTCCCAAGTCTACCTAACATAATGTTAAACACAGCAGAGACAATGAATCTCAAATGACCAAGCACTACTCTCAGTCAGCTCAATGTTTGCAATGTCTTATATTGATTTTTACAGCTTGTAACTTTCATAAATACTATTGCCAATTTTAAGAATTTCATAACACGTAGAGGAAATATGCACACGATTAAATACTTGATATAAACATTAACAAATAAAATCAGTTGAAAGGCACTCACAAATATTAGAGCAGTGTTGCAAAACCCTGATTTTGGCCCATAACAGATTGTTATGTTGACTGAAACTTATGATAGCATCAGTGGGAGAATGAACAAATACATGCAGTGTGTTGGAAAGTTCTGCAATTTAATTATCTCAAAGGATCTTAATTTAAAATCTAAATCATGACTTATCATAATTTTTTTACATACACATCCTTTTGAAAAAGCACCTGCTTAAACATTATTGCTCCAAACCTTCCTGTCAGGCATTTACAGACTATAAGCACTAGAGGTCTTTTGCATAACTTTAAACATTAAATTTATTCATTAATTTTGCATGACTCCTTTCATGACATTGAGAGGACTGAAATGACTAGATCACATTCCTATTAGGTCTCGAGGCACTTTGTACATAATGAAATAAATGAATGCATATGCAGACAAGATTATTTAATCACCAAAATGTCACCGTTTTGTTTAGGCTACTATTGAAGAATTGACCTTGTGATTTAGAAACTTGAGCTTGCCTTCATTTCTTTGCACACTTCAAAGAAAATTAAAAATGGTGCAGTAATGTATTAAGATTTTAAATTAAATAAACAGTTTATAGAAACAGTAATATGCTTCTCATTGTTCAAAGTTATAATAGAATCACATTAGTTAATAAAAAGCTTGAATGACAATCTGAATGTCTTTGAAAGACATTTCAAAGTTCTTCTTTGGTTGTTTGCTTCCACCTGTTCTGTTTTATAATGTTGAGGTCCAGGCTCTGAGAAGGATCCATCACGCTAATAGACCTGTTGCCACAGACTTTCAGTCTTTTTTTTTCAGCTTTTATTCCAAATTTACTTTTCTTAAATGGATTCCTAACAGCGACCCATATGGAGATGTGTAAATAATGAATGGATCAGCTAAAGGTCAGATGCATTTCCCAGGACCCGTATCTAGTCTTTCCTATTTTTCTTCCTATTTCTTAAGAGAATCACCTTTAAGTTTCTTTTCCTGCACTGTTGATAGCTTTTCATGCCTAACACTCATATTGTCCCAGACACTCTGCACAGCATGCTAACATATGGCGAGTTTTTAGCTAAAAGCTCTTTTGACGTCCCCTTTTCGGTGCATCGGTTAAGTTCATGTCTGTCAAACTATATTATCTTTGGGATTTTTTTTTACTGAAAACAAATAAACATAAATTATTGCATGTGTCTTTGAAACAGGGTGCTGGATAACAAAGAGTGTAAAGACAAAAAAACAAAACAAAAACATAAACCTGGAGAAATATTGTTAAAAACCAATTATAACAATGTTTATCGGAAGCAAAATAGAAAGAAATTGTTTCTCCTCATTCCTTTTTTGTTTTTCTTCATTTCCATGGACACAATGACTTTACTAAATAAAACACCATAGAAAGAACTAAAATAAAAAAAGTGCCCCTGGTGACATTCTTTATCATAAGTTTATCCATCCACTTGGCTGTGCCAGCAGGATTTGCTCGCTATCAGTCACCTCATCAACAAGACCTGATGGGTACAAGCCACAAAAAACATGTTCCAATCAGCTGCTGAAAGTGACATGTGACACTGTCTCTTAACATCACAATCCCTACAATCTAATCATAGGCTCTAGCCGAGCACACACCAAAGCCGTGAGCTCTTTCTTCTGCTCTCATCGACAAGCCTAATAACAAGCCATGAAATTGGACAACTGTTATGAAGGGAACAGAGTGAGCGGCATTCGGAAAAGCGATCTCCCAATATCTGTACTGACATCGCAGGTCAGGTTTACCGACAGGCAGCTGTCCCTCGGTATGTGAAAAGCAAACATGCAAGATGAGAAAACATATGGAAATATGCAAATGATAGGAAGTGGCAGACAGTGGTAGTCAGAGAATCCTAGATAGGATTAAAAGCCACTGTTGTCAAAGGATGATAACTGAATACATTACTTGATACTCAAAGAAGCAGTTAACAGGAATGGATTGCGATTAGCACCTCATTACTTTGTCTTTTTTGTACATTTTTTGTAAGATGACAGAGGTATAAATTAGTATAAGAGTAAGGGATATTAATGTTAAAAGAAAGGACAGGTGGCTCAGGGGGTAGGGCGGGTCGTTCAGGGATTTGAAGGGTGGTTTGAATCCTGCTGCTCCCACCTCGTGTCCTTGGGCAAGACACCTTACCCTCACTGCCTCCAGTACTGGCACTGCTGGTAAAACTCAACTGTAAGTCGCTTTGCATGAAAGTGTCAGCTAAAAGAATGTAATGTAAAATCAAAATACTTTATTGCGATCATGACAGATGGACAAGCAAAATTACAGCATATATCATAATCTAAAAAATGAGCAAAATCCATCAGCAGTTTCAGTGGGTTTTACATTCGTACCACTTACCACGAGATGCCATAGAAATCAATAAATTTTATGGCCCACTGCAAACATGTACAAATAGAGATCCCCGCCCCCCCCCAAGTTCTATGATAACTGTTTTGCTGCTATTCATTTTGGCTACTAGATTTCACAGCAATTTTCTCAGCGAAAGAAAACCCATTTCCATTATCATGTTTATTTTTCATTTCATTATAACTTCTATCTCTTCTGCTTCGCTTCTTCAGTATAATCAGGCAGCTGACTTCCAACAGTGCTTTGACAGCCGCAAACTCAGGTAAAAAGCAGATTTGACATCTTAATTTCATTTCACTTTGTATCCAAACACATTGTCACAGCCAGCCTCGTGATTAAAACTGCAGGAGTGTGAATGGCATTCTCCCTGTGCAAAGCTCTTCATTATCAGATGGTTTTATGCTCAGCTGTTGCACAATTTCCTCTAAGGAAAGGTTTTTCTCTGAGGCTGACATTTGCTGGTGAACAGGGGGAGGATATGCAGATGTGTCCTCTGACTTGTGTAGAAATCACAAAGCAGCGTGCAGAAAGCCTCTGCACTGGGGGCTAATTCACTTGAGCATTCACCAGTTCGAGCATGTTATCTTTGGTTTGACAGAGCGCGCTTACAAAGCAATGCAGTCTCCGTTTTTTCAGCCACATGTTAAAGCATGGTCAGTTTTCTCACCGGGGATGAAAACGCTGCATGCAAGTGCTAGTTAAAAAATGGCATTAAACAGTTTTTAAAATAACTAACAAATGTTACACAATAGAATAAAAGCTTTACAGTTTTAATACTGAGGAATCACCGGGTAGCTCACTTTCCCCCTGCAGCTTCTACCAGCTAATAGATAACTGATAAATACACTTGTTACATCTCAGAAAAGCCCCCTCACTTCTGATCCTCTGTTTTCTTGTGTTAGGAATAAGAAAAAAAACAAAAACAAAACAAAACAAAAAAAACAACAACTGGGTGGTCACCTGTAGCTAAACAGTTACTCACCCACTCAACGGTTCTACATAAAGCGGTCCAGCGCGAGATCTTTGTTCTGTGCTGATTGCTCCATCGAAATTCACTTTGCTGATCTCTCAGTGGAGTGCCTAAACCGCCTGGCTCAGAGTCGATGGAAACAGAAAGACACCTCGCGCTGAATATACTGAGCCGCTGGAACGGACCACGCAGCGTTATAGAGGGGGGGGCATAAGCCTTACATGATAAACGCTGCATTTTCTGGCCATGATGGAAATTTGTGCGCGTGTATTTTTGGCGTGCGTCTCAGGTAAAACAGGAGTTTTATTTTTAGCTGCATGTTGCGCGAGGGAAGACGCTTCCGCTGATTTGTCAAGGTGTTTCTGGTGCTTATGTAAAAAGGTATCCCTTCTTGTAATGAGGCTTTCTATGCAGTGATGAGAGGTTGCTTGAGGAGCTCAGATTCTGCTGCTTTATGACTGAGTATCCTTTCACCAGCCATGAAACCCAGTGGCATTTAGTATCTTCTGCCAGTCCGATGAGACCTAATTTTACCAAAATTATTCACTCCTTCAGCCGGTTTCCCATTTTATTTTGTTCTAAATTGTGTCAGTTTGATACTTTTTGTTACATTTTATCTTTTTTGGTGGGAGGGGCTGTTATATCTTAGACCAAATTAGGATGTTTGGGTGGGATGAAAAAACAAGAAGAAAAATCAGAAAAGAAATGAACAAACAAACAAACAACAACAGCAGCAGTGAAGCATCCAAGTCTCTTAGCATTTGTCTCAATAAGTCACTGAGATTTTGGCCTATTCTTCAAAGCAAAACTACTTCAGCTGATTCAAGCTGGTTGGATTCTGCTGGCAGACAGCTATCTTTCTCCGTTAAGTTGGCTTAAAGTCTCAGTCTGTCTCTGTGTCATTCCAACACATTTAAAAGTTTCCCCTTAAAATGCCAATAAAGCTTTAACAGTATGCTTATGATCTGTTCTGCTGGAAGGTTAACCTCCATCCCAACCTCCATCTCCAGAATAATTTAACAGGTTTTCCTCAACAATTTCCTGTATATAGAGCCTGTCACCATTCCTTATGTTCTGACTAGTTTCCCAGTCTGAAAAATGATGGTGCTGCCACCATCCTTCACTGTGTGGAGGACGTTCTTGGGGTGATAAGTGATGTTGGATTTGCAACAGACAGTGTTTTTTGTCTCATCAGACCAGGGGAACATCTTCCATATGAATAAGTCTGCTGTGTTTCAGTGAATCTTGTTTTTTTTGTTTGCCATTCTTTAAGTTTTTAGCGTGTTAGAAGAGTGTCTAATTGTATTGTGTATAATTTTTCAACAGATAATGGTCCAACTAATAAACCACTGTGGAGCTGCCCTGTTTTGGCAAGTTTGTATTGCCAGTAATTCTTATAACCCAGGGTGATTTTTACTACACATTTATACTACTTGCCTTGGTCTTCATGGTGTCATCTTCTTGTTAGGGCATGTTGATCTGTGGTACTCTTTTAAAGCAGGTGTAGCAGTGAGATCATGGCACATGGGTGGGCCTTAGTTCATTAATTATGAAACTTCTGATTGTGAAAGGCACAGCTAGATCTTATATAAGGTTTCATAGAAAGGGGATTGAATGCATTTGATAGTCACTGTCACTGAAATCCAATTTGTGAACAGGAATGTGACTCTGTACAACTTATAATTGAGTTTATTTCAACGGAACTCTTGATTATTCAGCAGGAAACTTAGTTTGTCCTGTGAAAATAGTTCTTAATCTAACTATAGTATAATAAATTGCATTAAAATGCAGATGATGTGCATATATTTTGGCCGACAGTCTGCCATACATCTGTTTCATGGAGGCTTTCATTTTAGAAACAAAATGAATTTTCTTATAGCCAGTGCCAATAACAGCCCTGTAGCTACAGTATATGAAGAAATAGATTGGTATAAGAGATTGCTGTAACAAAATATGATTCTTATCCAGTTTTATAATGTCAGACTAGGAGATCCAGCTGTCTATAAATGTTAAATAAAACCAGTTCAGAGGTGTGCCCTACAAACATATTGAGTTCCAATTATAATACTCGTAACGGCTGTAGTTTCAGCACCATGGTCAGTGCCAAGAGCTGCATAAAAAGGGGCATGTTTATTTTTTTCCCCTTTCTTCAACTCAACCTGCATGAAGTCACTTGCATTTGCACTTGAACGACTTTTAAATAAAAACACACTATCCATCCCCTTTTCTTCAGTGTGTGCAGTGTGTTTATCAAACACTCCAGCACTTACTTCTCTCTAATCCAGGGGATTTCTTTGGGACAAAAGAGGGTCTGCTAACTAACCATGAAATATGCAGCTGCACACATGCAGAGGCGCACTGTGTGTTTATCAAATCATCCCCTCCTCGAGATAAACAGTTAAGTAGCTTTAGCGACATCCCCTCACACCCCATCCCCTCTCCAGCGCCTATATCACTCCTCATACTTGGATGATGTTGAAAATCAAATCGACTAAGGTGTTGTTACTTGACTGTTTTGCAAAACAGAATCTTAATGATGAAAACAATATAGCTTAAACGTACCCTGCGAAGTGTTCCTGCAATCTAATGATGATTGGGATCTGAAGTGTTCAGCTATTTAGTCCTAAGATGATGAAAATCCACCTTAGTTTATAAGAAGATCAGAAGGACTTACATCGTGGAGCGCAGTTGTTTTTGCTGAAAGATATGAGCACTAACCAAACTCTGTGTGTGTATGTGTGTGCGTTGCAGGTGTAAAACCACACTGTGTCCCGTTTGAAGCACATGTCATTCATATCCTTCATGAAATAAAGACATCACACCTCCTCTCATACGTTTCGTTATTCAAGGCAAGAGAGTTCTGTGTATTTCTCCAGGCACATCCCTGTGGATCACAGTCCTGACCTTGTCCTGCTGCACTTGTCCACCCCTATAAATTCTCAGTCATCAGTTAACATTATTGCCAGCAGAAAATAATGCTGTCAGTAACTATAACTTGAAATTGTAGGCCCAGAAAATATGGTACACTGTCGGGTCAGGGACTTTACATGTAAATCACCCTCATAAATTCCACGCTGTGGGCACTGACTTTCTGCCTTGCAATGATTGTGTAACGAGCGATTGGAGGTAAAAAAACCCAGATAAACCCAAAATTACACATCATAGTGCCCTCCACTTGTTACCAGAAGGTCACATGTCAGAGCAGGCACTGCTGCACAGGGGCAGCGTGCCTTGATTTATTGCATCCCTCAGAAAATGTAATTGGTTCAAGTGCAGGTTTCGGCCACCTTGGTAACCAGTACAATAGCTGTTTATAAGCCACGTAGTGTTTGCCACATGTACACATATATGTACATACTGTTTGTGTATAGAATACTTAAATTTACTCAATGTTAAACAGTTCCCTGCTTTGTTCTGCAGACAGCATGATCCTGTCAAACTCACTGTCCTTCAGACTTAATGGCCTGTATCTACATTCGACCATTCAGGCTAATTACATCCTGAGTGGATGCCAGTAGCCGACAACGCAGGAGTGAGTTCAGACAGGCAAGGTGTTGGGCTGCGATGTGCTGAGGGAAGCAGTAGTGGATGAAGGAAAAGCCAAGTGATCCAATAAATAAGGAAGATGGAGGAGTGAAAGCCCTCGTTGAAAGGCTGCAGGCAGAATACACCGGGAGCAAAACCTTGTTGTACATAAGTGATGCTCTGAACGGAATCTGCATTTTAAAGAAATGTTTGTTGAATTCACCTCGGTATACCTCCATTACCGCATGCTTTGGAGAATTTAGAAGGATTCTGAAAGCTGCACGCTCTGTCTTACCGAACCCTTTTCTGCCTAACCCGGAAACAGATTTTTATTATTCATAATGATACTGTAACTTTAGTATCTGTGGTAGTTAGAGAGGCTCTAAAGTAACAGACTGTAAGATAACTTTGTTGGAATAAAAGGCAAAAGATTTTTCTCTATTCTGTGGGATTCTGCCGGGTTCTTTCTAGTTTTAGTGGGTTCTGGATGGTTCTGACTGGCTCAGACTAGTTCTGGGGGATTCTGCCTAGTTCTATGGGGGGTCCTGGAGGATTCTTACTGGTTTCAGGGTTCTGGGGGATTCAATCTGGTTTCTAGATGGTTTTGACCGGTGTAACAATTTTATAAAGCTTGTAAGCCATTTTGTGTCAGTTTAAATGTAAATGTGCTGCCGGTAAAGTGTTTCAGTGAATTAAAATATGTTTGCACTTACAGGCCACAGTATTAAAACCTGTGTTATTATTTACCAGCTCTGAATTTTAAGTAAGCGGAAGAGTAGGTTTATTGTTTAATGTTTGAAAAGCCCATTGTTTTTCTAATACTATACATCATTGCAGAACCTCTTACTAATTTTATGCTTCAAATGCTTCATTTTAGTTCCCTCCATAAGACCTGTCTCCCTTCACAGGTTCACGCTATTTTTGCTGTGCAGCTAATTTATCAGACACTAGCATTTATTGCCTGTTTAAAATGACTTACCTCAGAGGCAAAGGCTATGCATATGTGTTTCATGGTGCTGTAACAACCCGCTACAGCCTCTCCACGCAGTGTGTACCTTAGCAACTGCGAGCTACCACTTATTGTTATATTAACTGTCCAGAACAAACAAGCTGAGCCCATTCTGGAACAATCTGAAAAAATAAGCAGGAGAGTTATTGGGGGAAAGTCACAGGCTCTAAATCCAGATGCATAAGTCTCAGTCCTGGAGAGTTTACTGTCCTGAAACTTTCAGATGCATCCCTTCTCCAGCACACCTGAATCAAATGGCTGAATTCCCTCATGCATGTCATCCAGCTCTGCAGAGATAACAAGCCATTTATATGATTCGGATGTGTTGGAGAAGGGATGCATCTAAAAGTTCAGACTAGATTTTTATATTTTTGTTAATGTATCTTTTTGTTCTTTATTACACAGGCGTTATCCCTCTCTTTGTATTATATACCAGATGTACCAATATGTATTCATTACAAGCATCACATGGTGGATAATGACAAATAGGATTGTTAATTTGCTCTCTGGTAAGAATGTTATAGAACATTATTATAATGTTATTTGTTTACAAAAGAAGAGCTGTTGATTAATTAAAGTTAAAAATGGAAAAAGCTGAAAATTCAATTGACACTGAATGCTAAATGATTTGCTCCACATTGACATGTGATGTCAGTGGCTTTATGTGACACAGCTCTATGTTGACATTTAAGGGAAGAAAGAACTGAACTACAGACAAATGTTTCAGTCAAGTCAGGAGCCAGGTTTTCTGTGGGAGAAATATCTCCTAAAAGGAGGAAGAGCTGGAGGTCACTGATAAATTTATTAGGCAAGCTTAAAGAAAATAACTCCTCTTCGGAAATAACTGCAACTTTTCAGGCCATGAAGCTACATATATGCAGGACACTGCATGAAAGACCCATAACTGTCATAGGATTTTGTGACATATTTAAAATTGTAGCGTATGAAATATAAATTTGAGTTATTTGCCAATTGGTTTTTATTTTCTATCCACACAGATTCTTTTTGAAGTGCTTCATTTGTGGGTTTGTTTATGTCTTCTTGTGCTGTGTCTAATGTTGCATGTAATGTGGCATTGCCTCTTATACCTGGTTTTCCGGCTTATTGACATTAGTTGTCACTGCCTTTATATCTGTTGTGGTAGCTTGTATAAATGGTGCTGAGTTTTGCCATCACAATGTATATCTTTATGATCCCTGGAGGAATATGTGTAAAATTGAATCTTAAAAGATAGAAAGATACAAATAGATTGTTTTGATTCATTATCCTTTAGCCTTACACTTTATTTTGATGCATTTATCTTTTATCACCAATGGAATTTGGTTGTTTCAGACTTGAAACAAGGTGGACAGATGTGTCCTTATTATACAGTTATACTGATAAATTACTCTGATCCCCATATGGTGCTGTGGACAAGCCAGGAATGAAAATCATGTTTTAACCCAACACTACATTGAATTCAAAGCAGCTGATAGCATAGGGGTCTTTATATGATTTCCTCTCATTCACTGTTCAAAATAACAGGTACAAGAGTCAGGTTGTTAGCTCAAGGCGATATGATGTCATCTTGTCAATATCCTTGTTAGTTTACAACACCTGACTATCCAGGGTTTATTTATTCATGACTTTGCACAAACCTTCCTGCATGAATCTGACACAGACATGCTTGTGGAATTTATTCTAAAGGGAATCTGTCTGAAGTAACACTACTTCCAGATAGAGAGGCAGAGTGTAAGGTTGGAACTGAGGATTATTTTAAACAAAAGTAAGTTTAGGCAGGTTGTGTCAGAAGAAGGTCAGACAATGCTTTGTTGGAAGAAGAATAGACAAGAAGAGTTCCTGAAAAGGATGAAGACATTGCACATTAGCCAAAAAGTGAGAACAAGGTCAGAAAATTGTACAAATGAGACTGAGAGAGCTACCTGTCAGTTTACCATTGATGCATTCCGTGATGGTACAGTATCTGAAGCACGGAGCAGATCAGGGAAGATAAACTGTTATTTAAATTCATGTGAAAAACAAATCCCCCCCCCTTTAATTTTTTAGATTTTGCATATCACAACATAATAAAAGAAAAATCGTTTGATATGTAGGCTACGACTGCTCAGTATTATATGAATACATTATTAGATGAGCAACAACACACAGTGTACTACAGTCTCATTATTTGTTTATAAAAACAATGCCATGCTACAGAAGCTGAGTGTGGAAATCCTCAGTATACCCTTATAACCTCCATAGGAATATGGAGGGTTTGTAGCAGCATGTTGAAGGAGATGTTTAGGCAATTGCTGCTTTGGAAGGTTTGGATCTGTGTTAAAACAATGCCAAACAGGATGGACTTCAGCAGTCTTCTAAGAAGCAGTTGTCCCCCTTTCAATCTGTGAATAGTAATAAGGCCATTTTCAAACGCTGAGAGATTATTGGCAAATGGAACACAATCAAGACTTTCCAGGAGTGGTAGTCCAGCAGGTTCATCGGCTCATCCCAAGGTCAGGCTGGGCAGTGCACAGGGTAACCGGAAAAAACAGAAAAGGTTTGAAAGACAGGAAACCAAGGAGTTTCCTTACAATAAGTTCAGGAAGTAGTGGAGCTGTGTATAAAGCCCATTGGGGGCCCGTCTGGGAGCCAGTGGGCCGACTATTTAACTTCATGAGCACAGAAGCGCATCTACAACAGAACGGCTGAAAAAGTAAGGAGTCGATGAGTTTTAAAAAATTCCTTACAGCAAGAGATGTGGTAAGCCAAGGCAAGGCAAGGCAAGTTTCTTTGTATAGCACATTTCATGTACATGACAATTCAAGGTGCTTAACATACAAACATTGGAAACATTACAGCAAGAAAGCAATAAAAAGAATTAAAAACAAAAATAAAATCACAAAATAAGAAAATTAAAGAAA
>JAVQJG010053716.1:0-11618 GCA_036024015.1 Craterocephalus amniculus | reverse complement strand
CAATTTTTTTTTTTTAACTGTCTGCTGCATGATGTTTTCTTGTATGTTTTAACTGATTTTAATTGTCTTTTGTGAGGTGACCTTGGGTCTTGAAAGGCGCCTTTGAAATAAAATGTATTTTTATTATTATAATGCCAACAGGACAAGCAAGAAATCAAACAATCGTCTGGCATCCTCATCCTGATGCTCAGTTTGAACTTCAGCAAGTTGTCTTCACCATGTCTACATGACTTGATGCATTAAGTTGCTGCCATGTGATTGGCCAAGCAGATATTTAATATTTAGATATTTTTTATATTAATCTGCCAGTGAGGGTGTATTGAATTTTAGCTTACTTGGAGGTAGTTGCTTGGTTATAATCTGACTTTGAAATGATTTGATCTTGAATTAGAAAGAATTCTTTCACATCAGAATAAATCTCAGCGATTATAACATCATTTTCACAATGACTTAAACATGTTACTTCGATTATGGTTAACAGTTATGTTAGTATGTTTTATTTTTAGTCCTGGTAGCTAACTGAAAGTTTTCATTGCACATATTTTCCTTATAGAAGAGCAGATCTTGTTTTAGAATAAGAGGAAGGAAGCTCACACAGCCAAACTATATATGATTGTTTAATGAATATTTTTAGATAAATTAATGAAAAATAATCAAAATAATCAACATGAGAACATATATTACTGGTTCTGATTGTTGGTTTTCTATTAATTTTCGTTTATAGCCCAATCACGTCAGAGTTTGACAGAGATTAGCTTTTTGTGTAAATCTGATAAGACTTACTTTGATTAAGACCAGAATCTTCATCTTTGAATCGGTTATCTGAAATGATCTGAAATATCTGAAATTGACTTGTGCACCTGTTGTCCTGCTGAACTCTGAGCATGTCTTGTATTTTAGGCCATGAGCGTCTTTGTTTTCACTATGCTGCTGAAGAAAACCTCTTGAATATGCCTGCAGCTCTGCCAGAAACCTGGGAATGACAACTATTTCATTGCCAGACGAGTCACTTATCCCCTCTGCTCCACTTGTCCGTGTTCCATCACAGAGTAAATTTTTTTGTCTCTAATGGACTTTTTATGGACGTTGCTATTTTACAGCTACCAGTGTTTGGGAAACTCTGAGCAGAGATTATAAATGTCAGGTTTGTTGATGCAGAAGGTGAAGTTTACAGAAGTGTGGGTTACACAATCAGAGCCAGAGTAAGTTGAAACCTTCATTGGCATTCTGTTTAGTTTCAGCCCAGCCCGTCGGCTCCTGAGGCCCGACCTCACACACATCAGGACTTACATTGCGTTTGCTTCTTAATGCTATAAATTCAGTGTGCTCAACGGGATTTGGTTTGAAGTCAGGTGCTCAAACTGGTTTAATCAAGAAGCCTTAACAAGTACAGGAGTGTTGCTCTAAAGCAGAGCTCCAAAACACCACTCAGTCATGTTGTGGTTTCCAAAATCCCCCCCCCCCCCTCCTCCTCCTCCTCCTCCTCCTCCTCCTCCCTAATGCCAGTTGTTCCTGGAGAACCAGATGGTGTCCTAATATGGTTTTGTCTTGATTGTTATTCTTGCTTGCTTCAGTGTAGTGAGCACATTTGTAGCTTAAGTCACGAGTATCTGCCCAAACCATCATGACTTAACAGAATCATTTCACCCACGTTGACTGGAGGAAGCAGAGCTACAGTTCATCATCCAGATCTTGGCTTGAGCCGCCGTAAACATTCATCTGGCTCCTTAGGAACAATTATTGTATTATTGATGTTTTCCAGTCTCCATAGTTACAGATCCGTCGTTGGCCTGTCACATGTCCCACTGACGGTACACATGATTGTTTTCCTCTTTTATTCCCTGATGTGATTACAGTAGTCTAACTCCACCTCTTGACTGCCTCCACTGAAAACAGCTGGAGGAAAACTTTACCAGCAACCAGCCCTTCGCCTTCAACAGCAGTGAGGTCACTCAGAGTTGTTAGGACGAGGATCGACTGTATAATATCTCTTTCAAGCGTATATGATTGTAGACATGAGACTAAACACCCTGGAGAAGACAAATCACGTTCTAGGAAATAGTCATTTGTGTTTCAGATTTCTAGACCAGCTGATTTGTCCAAATAGTCGTGTTTTTCATCTAAATATCCCATACTGGTTCCGTTTACTGGTGAAGCGTCCGTCCTGCATGTGCCTCATCAAACTGACCCACAACTTGCAGCAGCATGCAGAGCAGTGATCTGAAGTTAATCTGGGTTTGGAGGAGTTTTGTTCTCACCGGATAACAGTGACACACACTTCATGTGCAAGGTCGTTACATTTAGCAGGAATTAGTTCCTTCATGAACACACATCGCATTGTATTCTGAACACATTAAGATCAAAAATAAGTTTCTGAATGTCCACTTGACATGAATAATTAAAGACTCCTGCTAATGAAGGCTAACTGATTGCAGGAGCCTAGTGAGGAAGAGGAGGCAGAGCGTCCCTCTGACTGATCTAGTTTTCACATTGCAGCCCTACTGAAAGTTTGAAAGTTGGAATGGGCAATTAAAGCAAACATACTAGCCTCATCTCTGGTGAGTGTTCAGTGTTGGCTAACACAAAATTGCTAGCATTGTTATCTACAAATGCTGTTACTTTTCCATGTAGTCTTCAGCGCTCGGTTGCCATGGAAAGCACATTTTCACAGTTTTCATCGGTACATTTCTCAGTCATGATGTTGGAACATCTATGTATTTTCCAGTTGAGTACGTAATGTCATGTGATGGTTACTTACTACGCTGTGGAGAGTTACACCAGGGCTCAAAATACCAGTGCATGTAAAATTGAAGCAGTGCACGTCATTTCTGACCAAACACGGCACATGTATCGTACGACAAAGGCCTTTAAAAGCGAATTGATTTAACAAATATTATGTTGCATGACACCATGATGACAGTTGAGTCAATTTAAATCACATGTCAATCAGGGGTCTGAGAAAAAAATAGATTAACATAAATATGGCCATTTTTAAGTAGATTCTTTTTTTTTGTTAAAAAATCGATTCAATAATAAAAATATATTTTTGGGGTTCATTTAGTGAAGTGTTTACATGGTCTGTTTAAAGCGGAATTAACGTTAATTAGGTCTGTGAGAAGAAGTACTTTGGAGCGAGTCTTGTGTCCCGATGTGTACATTCTTTTTCGTGTATTTCCTGAGGTGATAGACAAATGTCGCCAAGTGTATCTTGTCGAGCACATCTTTATTGTTGTGATTGTGATGCTCTGGCATGTAGCTGCCACCGGACATCATCGTATCTGACAGATCAAAGACCGCGCCGTGAGTGACGGGGCATCATGGCAGCAGAGGTATGGGGAACATTCCTCTTCGGTGCTGCTCACTGACAACAATCAACTGAGTGCTTCCTCTCACGCTGAAATTGCATGGCCTTTAGGAGGAGAACATCATGTCCTCAGGGGAAATCTGTGCTTCAAGGCTGCTTCTTCCCACCACACGGTGGCATTTATCTCCATGACTCATAATGTTTTTAATATATTTAGACAGCAGCCAATGATTTATAAGTGATTGTTAGTGTAAATAATTATTTACAGTTTACAAGCATTGTGGTCAATGAATGCACAGTTTGAGGAAAATAATCTTGTCATGGCCTTATATAGGAGTATTCAACCACACTGACACAGTTTCTTTTTACCTGTTTTTATGTCCGATGTGTAAGAAAATGACTCAAAATTTTAAAAGCTGAAGGAAATCATAAAATGTGCTATTAACCACTCAGCCAAACATGGACGATTGAAACACTAAACAAATACATATAATTAGATTTCAATATCATTCAAAGAAAATTAGCAGTGTCTTTCACAATGTCGCTGACAGATGTGATATCTGCCCAAAAGAACCAAACAGCTGGAACGAACTAGGGAGCGGTAATGATCTTTGAATTATTAGATGGTTAATTGATTGTAAGAGATCAAATGTTCGTCTTGATATGCAGCTGTCTTGTTTTAAGCACCACTTGCAGTAATATTTACCCAACTGTTTGCCAGTTTCACTGCTGCTAGGCTCTGGTGTTTGGCACTGAAATTCAACTCAAATAGACAGATTTATAAAAAGAATCTCCTCAAGAACATAAAGGAAAGTGAATTCCAGTGTAACTTCTGTTGAATTCTAATATACCATCAGTCTAGTGCAGCTATCTATAATCCATATAGAGCAAAGCATCCATCAGAAGGCTAATCCACTAATCGCTTTGTCACCAGGACATTGTAAAAATTCTGGCATCCAGGGCAGACATTTTTGTGATGAAGGCAGGACAGTTTAGCCATAGGCTACTTGTCTGCAATATTATTCCTCCCCTTCCATTAAAGAAAGAAAAAATCAGCTGTGACTGAAATGAGCTGAAACTGACAAAGTAATAATCTCTAAGAATTTGGTATTGGTATTGTTGGTAGTGGTATTGTTTTTGAATTGTGATTAAAAGCAAAAAAAAACAAGCCAAAAATGAGAAACTACTGTACGTTTCGTCACTCAGAAACTAATATTTTAACAATCCTTTGAGGCGATCAGTGCAATCACACAAGTTTTCCATAACTCGCCATCAGGTATTCTGGCCCACTGCTCATCAGCAAAGTGCTCTCATTGTTCAAGGACCCTATTGTTTGTTTGTTTCTTTAAAAAACAATGTCTTAATTATAATTGATCAAATTTGTATTTATTTTTACTTTTTTCAGTCTCCATTTATTTGAACTACAGTCAAGACTTTAGCCTTTTCTCTAATAGGAGACGATGGATCATTTTGCAGACAAGCGTAGCTGCCAGATGACATGGTTAGTTGGTATGAGGCTAATGCATTTTACTACTCTAATTATAATAAAGCAGTATTAAGAGGAGGGGGGGACTTGAAATCATGCCTATTATCTAAAAGGCATGAGTCATTGATCCCTGATTTTTGGACTTTTCCTAAATATCCTCAACAGAAAATGCATGAAAAACTGTATCAGTCCAAATTGTGTGCTATCATGTGTGCTATCATAACATTAGAATCCGTTGAGTTAATCTACCAATGGTATGAGAGGAACGCAGCTTCACTCTCAACCAAACACATTGCTAACCAGGGCTTGAAATACCACGTGCACGTGCAAGTTTGTGCACGTAAAATGCACCTGCTAAGTATGGGAAAACTCCAGAAACTCGCAGTGTTGCCATCTTAAGGCCCCTACACACCAAACGCGGCAAGCGGCGGCGGCGGTGGGCGGCAAACCCATTCATTGTGTATGTGCTACCGCCCCGCAAGGGCGTTTGCGCGGAACGCGAGGTTCAGCGGCGCGCAGGGGGGGCATCTGCCGCCTCTCCGCGCGGCAAGGCGGCAGGCGCCGCGCTACGCTTGAATTGAAATTTTTTTAATTCGGATGCAGCGCGCTGTGACGACATCCTAGCGCGTCCAATGGGAAAGGCCGGTTCAGGAAAAAAAATGTGGTCACGGGGATTTCTTAATGAACAGCGCTACATATTGCAGCCATGAAGGAAAAACTGTTCATGATTTCACAGCATCCTAAACTCTGGGACACAATGCTGGTGTACAGAGATCAGCAACTTCTCTTTGCCCGCTGCTGCTCTGCTCACCCCCCCCTCCTCCTCAGGAGATGAGAGCTTAACACTTTTGCTGCGTTGTTTAAAGCGTAACTACTTTCTCGGACAGAACCAACTTCACAAAATACTACTCTTCCTGCTCCGTCGCTTAGCAACTTGCTAAGCACAGATGTTTGCCTCTGCACCGCACCCAGACTGAAGATGAGACGCGTAAATGCAAATTTGCCCCTGGCCCATCCGTCCCAGCTTACAGTCAGATATGGATGTCCATCACTGACAACTGTAGGCAAAAACATTAAAATGCGGTTGTGTGACATGCTGCAGACTTATTAAGAATGTGGCTGACCCATCATTAGATATATTTAACTAATTAACTAATGTAAATATTTATTTTATCACACATTAATGCAGTTTTCTAGATTTTCCAAAGTTGAGTTTGCAGGTGATGCTGGCAGGGGATGGACGTCCGTTTGTATCTCAGCCATTGAGATGTCCTTAGATGTTTTGCTTCAGCATCATCTGAACAGGTGTCTCTGAACATTCCCACACAGGAAGCACCAAGTGTTTACCTGATAAAACTCATTCCCGATGTACTGTAATCCTTTCTCAGAGTTACAATGGAAAGTTTAAATCGTTTTATTTTAAACTTTTAAAAGTTGTTTAATACTGTAACTTTTGTACAGATGAAACATGTTGCACATTTACTGGTCAGATGTTGCTTGATATCGTGCTAATATAGACTGATCTTAAGAGGAAATTTAAGAGAAAATGTCAAATATTTACTCAAGTTGGCAGCCTTTATTGTTATTCTTGTCTTGGAACATCACTTCCTCCCTCACATGATGCCAGTGCTGAGATTATAATCCTGCTCTCTGGTCCAGCAAGAAAACAGCTGATGGCTGGAATTCACCTCTGGGTTTACAAAGGAAGCAGCTTCCCAGCTTTAACTTTGATCCTGCTGACTCATTACCTTTTAACAAATAAATCCTTAAATGTACATCTTTCTCTGTCACACATATTTGACTTTATTACATTGTTTATGGTGCCGTTAAATCTGCTGATTTGTTTTAACAACTTTATACAGAAATAACGGTGTGTGTGCGGGGGCGTGTGTTTGTGATTATTAACACACGCTGTGATTTGTGAAACCTCTATTTTATTAATGGAAAGTAAACAAGGGTTGCTTATACTATTTTTAAATATAAGGTTATTGCATATTGAGTGCTATAGCCACCTACTGACATTTTATTAGTTTTATTTTTTAATGGCTTTTTAAAATCTGTAGTCTGTTTGGGTGCAATGAAATGTGTTATTGCCTGTCCCTAGTGTTAAAACATTTTTCCTTTAACACCGTTGCAACCTTTGAAACAAGTTTTTGTTTAGCTAATTCCTTTTTGATGGAATCCTACAACAGATATTTTAAACCCGTTTTAAAAATGACATTATTTCCTTACAAATACTTGAAAACTAAAGTAATGTAAAACATCTCCAACAACAACATGTAGTCCGACCAGGCTGCAGCTTTGTCCGTGGATATTTCCTGTAGTTGCGCGTGGGCAGAGCCAGCGGTCCAGTCAGGGACGCGTCAGCACTTCGGACTTTCTCAGCTCGGCTCGTGTTTCATTTTTCTAAATGCGGTGTTGGACCAGCAGCGCAGTCCTCCATGGCTGTCTTCCCGCTGCTGTTGCTCCGGCGCCATGCGGTGCACGCTCTCCTTTGCACCGCCGGGCTGCCCGCAGGAGCCACCGCGACCCGCCACCTGCGGCCGCCGCTTCTACCGCTCACGCAGCAGGTAAAAAGTACCTCTCCCTCTGCAGGCGCGCGGAAAGCGGTTTGATGGCACCTGACTGGCGGTGCCAGCTGGTGTCTGCTGGATGCGTGTTTTTGAGAAATAACAGCCTGATTAACTTGACCCAGATTTGATTTGAATGATGTATGTAAAGCTGGAGGCATTAAGTCTGACATCTGATTGTGTTCAAACATATACATATTGGTTCATGTCGAATCGCTTTCAAGTGATTTTATCTGCGCTCATCATCTTTTAGAGAAGCCATGAGAGCAGGAAAGGAGAGAGAAAACAAACCTCCCTGGAGGTTTTTAGCTGTGAAACAAATCCTGAAACTGTTCATTCATTCTGACATTATCCTTTCCTTTCTCTCCTGCAGTGCCTCTGGAACCAACATCGTTGCCATTGATAATAAAATTGAACAGGCAATGGTGAGAATTAGTTCCTGTTGTCTTTTTTCAAGATTCAGTCACTCTTCTGTTTTATCATGTAAAAGCCAGGAGCTGTGTTGTCACATTTTACATCCTCTCCTCCTCTTCCTCAGGACCTGGTGAAAAGCCATCTGATGTATGCAGTGCGTGAAGAGGTGGAGGTCTTAAAAGAACAGATCAAGGAGCTTTACGAGAGGAACTCTGTGCTGGAGAGGGAGAACGCTGTGCTGAAATCTCTGGCCAACAGCGAGCAGCTGTCTCAGCTGTCCACGCAGCCGTCTGCAACCTCCAGCGCCACACCCCCACAGCAAGGACTCAGTCAGCCTCAGCAGCCGCCGCACCCCCAGCTCCACCCCAACCCCCAGCAGCTCCAGACTCAGCCTCAGCTAGACCCCGGCCAACAACTGCAACCCAACGTCACCTCCGCTTGAAGTGCATCTGCCCCCGGATTTTGCAAAAAGCAAGAAGGGGGTGGAAAAGAAAAAATAGAGCATCCTCTTGTACAACTTATGATAATTAGTCTATGTGAAATTAAAAAGAAGAAAAAAAAACTTTGTCTTCTTAGCCACCAGCTTGACCACAAAGTACAGTGCTTGTGTGTGTCTGTGTGTGTCAGGGTGAGTTAGCAAGCACGCCAGACTGTGAACAAGTGTAGGAATGTATGTATGCAGCTGTACTGTGGGCCTTTCCAGTGTTAATGCAATCATCAGAGCGAGTGGGGGGACTTGGAGGGTGTGTGGCGGAGCTTCAGCGCAGGGCCGAGGTGGGTTTCACGTTTCATCCGGCTCCCGTGTTGCTCGCTCGAAGCAGCCTCGTGACCCGACCTGAAACCTGCTGAAACCCAGAGAGCAACAGGCAGCGAGCTCACCTCACGAAAGGGACAGATGGTGGAGGGATTGTCAAGAGAGCGATTATTTTTTTAAATGAGCGTGGGTAAAAGGGGAGGGGTATTTTTAGCCTTGATGTTTCATGTTGTAAAGAACTGGGAGAGTCTCTTTTCCCTTTTCGGAAGCACCACACCGCTTGCCGTTACTTTTACATGGAGTCCAACTCGCATCGGTCTGAGTTCTACTGTTATAAATGTTTTTATTTATTACAGGGCTGCTATTTTCATAAATGAACAATTTCATAAACCTTGTTATACAGTAGCCTGTTGACATGTTTCCTCTTCTTTCTTTTACAGTGTTTTAAACAGATCACTTCACAAACAATGCTTTGTGAAAAATGTAGGCAGAAAAAAAAAGATCCTGACAGATGTTTAACACTAACTCAGATTCTATGCTGCAGTTGCCAATTCATAGCTTGAGCCCAACTGAATGTAAATGTTTGTATAGTAGAAAGTATTATGAGCCTCTTCAGGCGTCTGCACCGATTTCACATCAATTGTTGATGTAAAACAGCGGGCGACCGTCTGAAAAAATTGACTGGTTTCTAATAAAGTGGATTGGTATTGCCATACCCCCTCCTTATTTGCTTTTTTAAAAATGTTTTAATTTTCTCATGATTTGTCCTGAGGGGGCTGGGGGGGAGGGGAAAACTGTGAAATCACCCAACACACTTCAACGTACGTCAACCAAAGATGCAAAGCTGTGTAAATTGATTTTTTTTATTTTTTATGCACACATGTATTTTTGTTTTCTTTTGTTTTACTTCCTCTTTTCACAAAATATTTTGTTGCTGTTCAGCATGTTCTGCATGATCTGTAATCTTCAAACCACTTTCTTACCTCATTTTTATTCAGCACTCTTATTGTAAGATAGTCTGTGATCAGTGTAAATGGCAGGGGAGGGGGTGGGGGGTGGATAAGGGGGACAATGCCGATCAGAGAGTTTGAAAATAACCTAGTGTTACCGACACTAGTCACAGAAAAATGAAGTGAGCCATGTTTTGTTCATTTAAATGGTGTTTGAATTTCATATGCCAATAGTTTTGTTACTTTGCAAATTTTAATGTATTTAAATAAAAGCAATATTCAGATTCCAAGATGTTCTTTTGTTTGATACTCCTGAGCTGAGTTTGTTCCTAACACTCTTCATATATATGTAAGATTTATACAGTTATCCTTAATATGATTCCCACCCTCCCATTAACAAAGAATAAAACATCTGTTGCTGAAATGGACAGAGGTACTAATTTACTGAAAAGCTTGATATTGGGTTTAACTGCAGTTCACTAGAAATATTTGACAAAATACATCACTCATGCTGATATTTTGTTGCACAACCCTTTGAGGCGATCACCGCTTGAATTTGGACTCCTGCACCTGTTGACATGTGTTTGGCACAGCTGCTGTCATATTTTACTGCCTCATGGATGAGAACATTGTGACAGAGATGAGAACCTGCTGCTGCTGCTGCAACATCCTCCAGTGTGACCAGTTTCGTAGTGGGTAAGTAATAGTCTGGGGGGGCAGATCCTTGGAGAGCTGCATTGACCTTCATGGTACCAGGATGAGATCCTCAGACCACATGCTGCTGCAGGACAACGCTCGGCCTCATGAGGCTGGAGTGTGTCAGCAGTTCCTGCAGGACGAAGGATTGACGCTATGGACCGGCCCGTTCACCAGACCTGAATCCAGTCCAGCACCTCTGGGACATCATGTCTCGTTCCATGCACCACTGACTGTCCAGGGTTTGATTGATGCTGTGATCCAGGTTCCAGGAGAATGTCTGTCATCTCAGATGTTGTAGGGAGTGCATACAGGCACATGGAGACCACACACTACTGATGCTTTTAAATGGTCTTTAATTCTCAGTGTGGTCTTATCTCGCCACTTTTGAGTATGATTCCAAGTCCAGACCTCCGTGGGTTAATGATTCAGATTGCCATTTCTCATGCTCTTCTTTTTTTTCTCAACACATACCTCTATGTAATGAATAAAGATTTTCATCTGGAGTTTTTACAAACTCTTTGGAAACATCAACTTCTACAAGCCATTTTCCTTCAAAATCCCCTGAGAGCAGCTACCAAGTGGCTGAATTCTCTGTACTGAAACCATGCTTGACTTTAAGCTTTTATCATTCTGCCTGAATCCTGTCCTGTCCTGTCAATAAAGACAAAGATGGGAGTGCTTCACAAACTCAAAGGTCAGTGAAAGAAAAACATTATATATCATTTACGCCTGTATTTCAACTATCTAACCACTTTACTGAAACATATTTTTATTGCGAGCCGTTTTTATCAACCAGCTGCTTTGGTTGATAGGTCCAGGGGATAATTAAGTGTTCCACTCGTCATCTGAAGGAATTTTCTCTGAAAACGCTGAAGTGACCTCATTTTTCTGAACAGAACAGAACAAGCAGAAACCCCAGATTTCTACATGCTGCATCCAGGGGGACCTACATCGCTGGGTTCATGTCATTTCCAATCTTTTATGCCGATTCAGTTTCTAATTAAAATGGCACTTATCAACATTTATGTTATTGTGGTGGTCTGTGAAGTATCATTTAAAAATGTGTAGATCTGCTGGCCTTGGCCTGCCGGGGCCGGTGCCTCGTGTCTGCGGGGGGGCTCCGGTTGGGGTCTCCTGCTGGGGTCTCCTGCTGCTGCCTTCCTGGGCGGGCGCGTGGTTGTCGCTGTGGTGGGGGGCCGGGGTCTGTTGCCTATGGGTAGGGCTGGTGGCCTGGGTCTCGGGGGCTCTGGCCTGCCTCTGGCCGGTGGGATCTGCATGATCACTCTGCATGATCACTCTGCATGGTCACTCCTTCCTGATCGTCTCCACTCCGTATATTCAGCATGGTGACGCAGTCTCTGCGGTGTCGTGTAGCTGAGTTCTCCAGCACATCCTCACAGGTTCACCTGCGTGCGTTCTTAGATACACTAGTTTCACTCGG
>JAVQJG010053705.1:0-14848 GCA_036024015.1 Craterocephalus amniculus | reverse complement strand
CAGCTGTGTTGCAGGAGGAATACATCTAAAAGTTGTAGGGTAATAGCTCTGGAGGACCTATATAACTGTATATAAACAAACTTGTCATTTGACAAGGCAGTTGATGGGGACGTTGCGTTGCGGTGCATTGTATCCCCTGACGGCTACCGTAGTTTTGGAAGGCGAGAGGTGAGGGGAGTGGGTAAAGCCGTTGTAAATCTGCAGTTTGACCGTTAGAATTACACACTGGGGCTTAAAAAACAGGCTTTCAATTGAACACACAATTTTGACGCAAAGATGATTGAGCATTTTTTATGCCAGTGTGTAAATCGACTGTTTTAACCCTTACCTTTTCAAGGAAATACGTTTGCTTATATTGAGGAGCATGAATGTGCTCAACAGCTTGACCTTTGTTTGCCTGTCAGGTAAAATAAAACAACACCTGAGTTATAGATGTTTCAGTGATGACCGTTTTCCTATAAACTGTGGTGTATAAGATCTGTGGAAATTGATGAATATTGTGGTCTGAGTATTTATATCAGGGAGTAAAGCAGTGAAGGTATGATTCACTGCTTGAATGGCCTTTGGATTTTTCTTTAAATCCTTTATTTATTCAGGGAATATTCTCTGACTTTGTATGCTCTCTTTCAGTATGACTCATGCAGAGTCATGAGATCCCTTTATTTATTTATGTTTTTCTTGGGCAAAGTTGCCATTTTGGTGACAGTTACAGTGATATTTAAAGAACATCATGCTGGAAATGTTACATGCCAAATTGAAAGAATTCTTATTAATGTTTTTTGTACATTTGCATCGTGTGTGTGTGTGTGTGTGTTGTGTGTTTTGTGTGTGTGAATGTGACAGATTTTCCAAATTATAAATTCCAAGGTCCAAACCAGAGAGAACCCTGCAGCAGGAGAACAACTGACAGATTGGACTCCTGGATGGGTAGGACTTTCAGTAGTTGTAATTTCAAAAGGGTTTAGCAGCAGAAATCTGTTTCTCAAGCCAGGCAACATCAGGAGGTCATGGATAGGCGTTTGACCATGAAGAATTTAATACTAGTAGGTGAGTTATCCCACTAAATGAGAAAGAGGAGGGGGTGGGCAACTGGAAGAAGGATACAATCCCCATTGTTCAGTCTTAACACTGGTTGCAGCATAATCTAAATATCTAGTATAAGTAGAACTTATGATACATTTTTTCCAAAAGTGGTTGGGAGTTTGGACAACACCAGGCCTTTCCTATCCAAGCTAGTATTGTCTATATCAGTGGAAGATACCACAGGTCTCCTATCATCTTTCAACAGATTTACTGATATTATTGAGTTCCAATGTTTCCATTCATGCCAAAGCACCCAAGCATTAATGCGTAAACCAGCCACAAGTCATTAACTTCCAGTCAGAGGCTGCTTAGGAACATTTGGTTGCTCTATCAGGATATATTGCATGACATAAAACGGCAAATGATTGACAACCATTGACATCTGTTTCATGACAAAAGTCAAGACAGCCAATTCAGTAACAAGCTGCTGTGTGACGCCAGCATATACTGTGCTTCGGCTGCCTTTGCTTAACTTCCTCAGTATAATATCCCAACATCTTCCTCCTCTCTTCTGACTCAGCACTTTGTTGCCCACCTCAGCAACTCTCAAGGACAATCTGTTTGTGAATTCCACCCTTTGCCATCTGTGCTGCATTGAGCAATCATTGCTATCGTGCCCTTCCTGAGATATCGCAGATTTGGTTACTGCACTGCACTGCCACTCCCTTCATTGGAGAGCTATTTGAAGCCCTGTGAGGCCTCCCTCTATACTCCACACTCAGCTCACTGGATTTCAGATAACGCCTTGGAGAGATACTGCAATCCAGGATGCTTTTAAGGTTTGTTTTTATTCCCAGCAATGAGTCTGCATTTGAGGTATCATAATAAGTCACTTACACTTTCAAGCAGAAGTTGCCAGACATTGTTGAAATTTCAAACTCTGCAAAAGAGCCCCCATTTTCTCTCCTTGCTGTGCCCTTTGCCACAGAGGGAAAGGAGGTAATAGCTTGCACTAATTTGCCCCTGGGCTGTGCAGTCGAAGCCATATGCCAGAGTGAATCTGTAAAGCTAACATTAGGCAGCAGATATCTGAAGCCAGCGGCTATGGGCTTTGACATCCTGTATTACACCTAATTGCCACCAGACATGGCATCGAAGTCTCTGCAAAAAAAAAAAAACATCCCCCCACAACCACCTGCTCCCCGTTCTGTGTACCTTTTAAATCGGGAATAATGCAAGGGGAGAGCGGGCGCGAGTTCCTCCCTGTTATTTTCAGACACCCGATCTGAGGATTGGGGATCTGGAATGTCAGTAGAAATTTGAATTTGAGATGTGTCGGGATAGTTAAGGGGTATCCCCCAGTGCATTGTGTAGCAGGGATTCAGTGTGGATTTTTCTGATTCATGTGTTTTTGTAAGAGTGATGAGAGAGGGAGAAAACAGGGCAGGGGTAATATGGAGGCATAACCATAATTAGCTGAATTATAAGTTTCACAGTCATTTTCCTAGCGCACGGGAAACTTTTAATGCATCTCATAATGGGACAAGTTCAAATGTTTTCTGTGCATAAACATGCTTGCGGCAATGATGTGGCAAGACAATGTTTTTAGTAATTTTGTACATTTCAGTCGTTTCTTTCCTCTGTGTTTCTTACTCCTCCTCTACTCTGACATGAAAGAGATGTGAAAATTCCACACCCTTGCCAGTGTAATGAAGAAATGATTTCATAGCACCGTATCCTCTAACACCGCAGTGTCAACCTCTAAATAAGTCAAGGCTCACTCACTCAGTTCGGCTAATAAAGCTGCCTCCAAATCTCAAATACAGCAGAGAGCTTGACTGGGTGGAAATAATAACCTGGTTGTAAAACAACAGTGTTTACGGACTCACTGACTCCAGATTGGAAGGAAACCATGAAGTTTTTAATTCAATTTCTCAGTCTGGTACACTTGGATTCAAAACTTCATGTCCAGGAGGTGACCTAAGCGATCAAATTTGGCTGTTGGTTGTGATGTATTTTGGGTTGAGTGGCGCGTTGCAGTGGCAGCCTTGAAAGAAAACATTGGCTTTAATACACAATATTCTTGAATGCGTTCTCTTAAGCGTTTTCCCCCAGTTATTCACCACAGATTGTCTGTTTTCATTTATTATAATCAGTGTCATCTAAAATTGAGAGAGGGCATAATGTCTGAAGATGGAATCCAATCACTGAAACTCCTGAGAAGTACTCACCTTTGTCTCAAAATGTTTCAGGTGGAGTTCAGCCTCAGGTTAGATTGAACAATTTACCTAATGTTTAGACTGTGGAAGGAAACCAGAGAACTTGGAGAAAACCCACTTATTGTAGGCATAGGTAAATCTTGCAAACTCTGTACAATGGTCCCACATTGGGTAGTGCATCAGGAACCTTGGTGTTAAATGAAAATTCTAACAAGAAGTCAACAGGTAACATCAGTAGCAGGGTTGGAATTTCGTAATTTTAGGAGCCTTTGGTGCTGTAAACTTTTTGAGGGCACTAAGGCCAAATAAGATTTGTGATCGAGAGATGCCTCATCAAACAGATAAAACAGATAATATGCTCAAAGAGGACACAGTACTTTTAAGAAATCTTTTTCTCGATATATTTTTTGCTATATTGTACGATTGTTATGGAACTACTGTACCTTGAATGACTATTGCCCATGTTGACACATTTTTTGTTAGTGGTAAATGACGTCATAATAGTTAGTGAACGGTCAGAAAATATCCTGTTCTGAATGCACCATCAGTCTCTACTAACTCAGTCTCTGATACACTTCTCACTAAAGTTCCAAGTGTGCCTGAGAATTGGCCTCAGGATTCTTCCTTGTGCCTGAAATATAGACACCCTATTTTTATGTGAGGATAGTTGATTTTATTACACTGAAGATGGCACAACCTAGGGGTAAACAAAAACATCAGTGATTAACGTTATAATACAAATGGTCCTTTTTGTATCTTATAATGTATCATCATTATTATTACTATTGTTATTCACTATAATTATTAATTAACTATTTATAATCTTCAGCCATGGCTAAGAAAATGCATGCAAAATAGATAGGCAAACATTCCACTCTTTGAATAACTCAAATAATGACAAAACTACTTAACAGGGTCAGTTTTTTATTTGATGATGTTCAAGGGCTCCTAGATAATTGATATTAAAGTTGCAGGGCTGTCAGCTCTCATGCACTGCGCGTGATTCACATGCATTTCGGCTTGTGGAGCCGCTTCCAATTGACTTTAACTGCAGCAAAGCCACTGGTAAAGACATGCTACGGGATAAAATGATGCAGGTGAGCTAAATCACACACCGGGAATCATTGTGTCAAATGTTCAGTTAGTTTTATCCTCAGGAGTTAAGACTCAGGAGTCTGCTCAGATTATAAGTTTTCAGAGCATTGTAGTTAAAAAAAAAAAAAAAAAAAACTAGAGCACATAGAGCTCCGCTTTAAACTTTATTACATTGTGGAGATTTCAAACTTTGACTTTGATGGACAAAGTATAACCATATGATCATTTTAAATTTGACTGTATAAAAATAATAATGTGAGATGTTTTGGGATGATCAAGCTCATTCTATATTCTCATCCTTAATTAATTTAGTGTTCAATGTTGTAGATAGAAACAATATGATAAGCTGTTAGTTCCAGGTAGTTGTGGGAAATGTCATCATTGGAACAATGAAAAGTTGTATATATACCCGGAATAAAAATAACTCAACAGACTGTTCATTTATTTACTGAGTAACGGTTTTACTATAGCCAATGGCTAGTTTCGGTTTCAATGTGTGTTTTAAATAAACACTGAAGCAGTCTGAATCTTAATTTGAATTCTTTTTTCTTTTCTTTTTTTTTATACCAAATTTGGCCGTTGTATATTGGAGCTTGACACCTCTTCCGTATTTTAGAAAACTCTGCTGAGGGAAGAACCTCCATGATGGAACTTAAGACAAAGGCAGTGTCTGATTAAACCAGTATGAGGCAATTAAACCAGTATGATGTCATTAAACCAGTATGTTGTGATTAAACCAGTATGATGCCATTAAACCAGCATGATGTAATTAAACAATCATGATTTAAGACTTTAGAACTAATCTTTTATATGTTTTATCATTATTATTACTGACATTCACAACAAATATGAGAACTGACACTGTATTTTGTGGATTCTGCTATTAAAAAGCAGATTTAAGTATTATATGAACATATGAAATACAATACTTGAATCATTGTATTTTGCATGTATAAATGCACTCACAGTCCGTAAAAATATTCATCATGCCTGGCGCTAGTTATCCAATTGTAATAACTATTTTTGTGCTAGTTAATTGCTATATCCATACATTGTGAATCATTAACATTACTCATCATCAACCTTAATTTTACTTTCCTTTTTTGATACAGATTAAAAAATAATCATCTTTCATTGCAATCACTTGGTTTAATCATCTTAATAGCATGAGAAACAGCTTAGAAATATGTTTCTTCTGTAAATGCAGCTTGTGGACAGAGTAGATGCTGTTTTATGGGCCTTTTATGGGCCCACTCCAGCATGCTCAGTTCCACGTCCCGAAAAAATCTGGGGATCAGAATAGACACAAAACATTATTGAAACGGTGCATTCTGAAACATTTGTCATCGTGTGTATTTGTGTTTGAAGATGGCGAAGGAGATTTACAGCCCTAATCAAAAACTGGCTCATGGTTGGAAATGTAGCGTGAATGATGTCATGAAACTATCCGCGCTCTGATACTGTGATCTATCACATCATATGGAAGTCATGAACAAGGACATCAGTGAAGAAAACAAAACAAAACGAAACAAAAAAATTAACAACAGGGACAAACTCCCACAAGCCGCCCTGTGTAGAGTAGCTGCGTGCATGTCTGTCTACATCTCCTTGCCAGAAAAGCAAACAAATGTACTTTTGGATATTTTCTTTTTCGCTTTGGATGTTACACAAACCCCGTTGCCACCGAGATGATGCATCACACAGCCAGCCCTTCATCAATATGGGTAATTACAGCCACGGTGAATTTGGTGCAGTTGTGTTGTAAATATTTTTGCTGGGAACCAGGTTGTTATTCCCGCTCAAGTTCCACACACTCCAGGCCTTCCTGAGATGAACCCAAGCATGTCCCATGTGTCACTGTTTGTCTGTGTTGAGAGGAAGCATGACCAACTGCACTTTGGCACTTCATTAAACAAATCTGTGGAAACCACGAGCCAGCAGGGACTCACAGAGAGGGCAAGCAAGAGGGTGGGTGGTTCTGTAATAGTCTTTGTCTCTTTATAGAATACACATACAGACACAGTCACAGAAAGATTGGCAAAGCTATTGTATTTAAAACTCAGCTGTAGCATAATTATAATATTCAATAGCAAAAGATTCACAAGTTTATGCAAATGATTGAAGTGTTCTTTGTTTCTATTAGGGGTGGAAAATTTTTGGCTACCTGTCACTGCTATGAAAGTATGTTGAAGTGTGTCTATTCACATCAAATAGACAATAAATTTGCAGTGACCCCTAGGTTTTGATGCTGTCACTGTGGAACAATGGGAAGTGAGCAGCTTTTTAAATGGATAAAAAGATCAAATACTGTATTTGAATCAGGTGTTAAAATGAAACATGTAATAACATCTACTGGCCAATGGCGATAAGGTTTTGAAAAGAATCGATATTCATCAATTCCTACAAATTGAAACAGTTTTTACATTAAAACAAGCCAATTGATCAATCTCCCAAAAACCTTAAGAGTGCAGTAACTGACTTCCTCTCCATAATGAACTTGTAAGTGACAACAGCGTGAATCCATGGAATCGCACCTTATCTGGCAGGCTTTATTAGACCACAGTTTATTAAAAACACAGCTGTAACAATAATACAGTGGTGGAAAAATTTCGGACACCCCATGCATTTGAGAAATATCTAATCCAATTCAATTCTTCTTCTCTAAGCACTCTTAAGACAAGTAAATGCTGTACTGTACAATATAAGCAAGAGATCAAATAGAAGGTATGCAGAAAAAACAAAACAATGAAAGAATAAATATATGTTCAAGTATAAATTAGTAAGAATAGTCACTCTAGCTAGCCATTAGAAGTTTTTAATTGAAAATATTTGTGACTGTGTACATTTCTCTAAGGATCTCTGAAAACTTTTTTTCCACCACTGCATAATTTTATTGTTTTAAAATTTTAATATATTTATTGCTTTGTAATTGGACTGAGGCTCTCAGTCATAAACAGTGGAACTAACTGTGAGCTTTCACCTGCCTTCCAAAGCTAAAATTGTTCAGCCTCATTTATTTTTGCCCTCAGGGTTGTTGCTGTAACTTTCAGTCATCATGCAAGATCTTTTGACAAGTGAACTTATTTCTTTAAAGAAAAAGTTAGCTGTGCCCATTCTTGCTCCCCCTAGTGCAACACCCTCATAAAAACTAAACTGTGCATCCAGGTGTTGTGTTCCTATCAAGGCCAAGCCACCTTGCATTCAGATCATATCCAGCTTCTGGCATTTTTGTCTGCTACAGTAATTGTTAGTGTAATTTTTCTATCCTCTATGTGAGACATTTTGATCAATGAAATTATATCTGGAAAAGAGAAAGGGAAAAGTGACATGTGCCCTCTTTTGCAGCACAGGTCAAAATCTTCATTAAGAATTAGTTTGTGCACCCAGTTGTTGTGTTTCCATCAACAGTGATACATACCAACAACCACAACAGTGACTTGATGGCAATTAACACTTTGTTTTTGCAAGATCCAAGTGATTTTGGGTATCCTCTGTAAACAAGGTGCCTGGGTGTTGAAGTATGAGTCAGACTTGTAGAACAGATATTTATATACAAAAGTCTGTATGTCATCTACTGTGCAAGCAAATCCAAAGCAAATGTTTGTAGGGAACTGGCAAAAAAATCTGAATGAGTCACAGTTCCACTAATTTGCAGTTGATAAATTTTTAAGTTTAGTGTCGCCAGATGGAGGCAGTTTAGGCTATTTAACTAGTGGTTTTAACATAGTAGTAAGTTGTTCTTTCTGGAGATTACACTACAAAAAGAACAAAAATGACTGTGTTGGACAACCACAAGAGAAAAAACAAAATGTATTGTTCATCAGGAATTCTATAGTTTTTTTGTAGAATTTCTGGGATATTATATCATGTCTGGGAAGACATTAGAAGTCATAATTTTAATCTTGACCAGGTCGGATATCAGTTGTAAAGTTTTTTCTGTCCCCTTAACACAGGTGAAGTCTTCTTCAAAACAGGAAAAAATCCCCTTGTTTGAGTGGATAAACCTTTTTGTGCATTAGATAATGATTTTTATATTTTTCATTTTTAAAACAAATGTTAAAATTGAATGAACAGTGTTAAAGGATTCATCATATAAAAAGATTAAATTTGCCTCTAGCCAATTAACTATCACATACATTGCTTTTGCGATTTAAACCTCCTTGCTTTTTTTCCATTTTTGCTAAACATTTGAATGTACATTTAATTTATAAAGCAAATATAAATTAACTACTACCCTAGTACTAATAAATGATTTAGGTATGCGACAGTAAAAATAAGCAATTATATATTCATTTAAATACATTTTTTTAATACATTGAATGTCAGTAATAATGACTTCTGCATGTAATGAGTAAATGAGAACAATCTAAACTATTTCATATTTGTTAAATGGATATATTAATCAGACCTAGCTGTACAATAAATAAAACATTATATGGCACAGAAATTCGGAAGCACTGTTGGGAAATAGAGAGGACGTTGTGAAGCCCAAAATAGAACAGGGAATCCTTTCGCTTGTATTTAAAGGGGTGGGGAACACCTCCTCCTGTGTGAGTGTATCTGTGTGTCACATTCACACGCACACACACACAGAAAAAGCAAACTTAACTATAATAAATGGACTGCCACAGCAGTGCTATTTCTGGTTTGCTCATTGGAATAACACAGGATTAGAGGCTCGGCTGTAGAGGCCATCAGATGTTCCCTCGCATGAGATGCTGTGCTTGTTTCTGCCTCTTGTCACACACTGACACACAAACATACACAGACAGGCAGAACTGCCTCAGTCTGCCGGAAAATCTTTACTTGTGTCTGTCTACAAAAATATTGGGGCTGTGAGGAAATGATTTCTTTTGATTCCATTGCCATTTGATGAAATATATAAGAACTATGGAAGAGTTTTTTTTTATATTAAAGATGATGTACTGGGTCATTATTTTTTAGCAGTAAAGGAATTTTATGTACCGTCAGATGTCATTATTGACACTTATTCTCATTTCCTTCTTTTGATGTGGTTGGTCTATATTGTATGACATTTATTGCATGTAGTGCAGGAAGATGAAGCATTGGTATCGGCCCAAACTGGGAACATTTACTTTCAATTCAGGAATACCCAAAGGGGAAAATAAACAAAAATAACCACCAAACATCAAAGCAACTATTTATAAATTAATATTTCGTTGTATCTGACAATTTGTTATAAAATGTGACCCAGTAGTCATTGTTTTGAGCTCTGAAAAAGACTAAAGGATTTAAAACAATGGTACATTAGTTTTATTTAGGTGATAGCAGCTGGCTCAGTGCTGTCAAATCAATATTTGTGTAGATGCTATCAAAAGGGACAGGCTGTATCAGCTGGAAAAGACAAGGACACCCCCATGTGTCTGTTGAAAATGTCTGTTAGAGAAATTCAGATAACAACCTTTAGAATTTATTAGAAACAGAATATGTGCTTGTCTATTCAGCCTACTTATCCCAGACTGAGTTAAGACTGATAAACATCAAATTGGGACTCACTAAGGGCCAGTTTCAGAGACCAGCTTAAGGCCCGTTCCCACCGGGCACATACAGTTAGTGCCATGGCCTCTGCAGATAGTCACGATGGCTGGTCACACTGGGCACGTCACGTGTCAGATTATGATCTTAACTGACTGTTTTTTAAGACACTTCAGGGTTTTCAGCTGTTTAAGCTCTTGGGTGAATATACAGTAGTCTAGCATTTTCACATTTATATAGATGTGCTCTTCCAAAACAGAGATATATGTCATGTACAGCCTTGGCCAACTAATAAAACAGTTCTATTCAAAGGTGCATATAAACCTATGGTTCAGTGATACTTGGTGGGTTTGGAAGCATATATTCTGAGAGCAAGCCCTGGAAGGCACGAATGGTCAGAATTTTAACCATGAGTGGGATTGAAAAAGTAGTCCTTTGCAGGGGCCTACTCCACATTCCTTACCAGTCAACTGTAAGGGGATTTACACTCATATTGATACTAAGTATTAAAGGAATACTTTAAGGCCGCGGCAGACAAGGGGCAGCGCGGAACGCACATTCTCACCCGCTACTACAGTATGGGAGAATGCGCATTCCACGCTAACCCCAGTCTGCCGCAGCCACCATAGCATCTTGAACGTACATCCAGGAAGTACAATATGCTACAGTTTTGGACTCTACAAATATACTAAATTATGTTGTTTCGAGTAAATTATGGACGCTTCCCACTCAGGACACTTGGATTACATTGGACAAGCAGTATGGATGAATATTGCCAAATTTTTGTGGTCTTTTTGAACGGGCGCCACTCAACATCACTGTAACGTAATGATGCAGAACATCTCCAGCTGCACGATAAATATTAAAATAGTGTTCCAGAGTGTTACTCAGCATGAGGGTGAGTAGAAAATGAAGGCACATCATTCTGAAGGTGAAGTATTCCTTTAAATTTAACTACCTATATTCGAGAGATTTTCAGCCCCCCCTGTAATTCCAACCCTGTGTATACTCAATTTATCAGAAAAATTGCTAAGCTGAGGGAACCAATGGATTGCATAACAGCTTTATTTTAACTTCAGATTCGAATAAAAAATATTTTGCACATAAGTTCGCACTTTGGCCCTTTTTACCATAATGCTTTACTTAAGCGCTCGCTATATTTGTCCATCACACACGTCCCCAGCCTCCCTCCCTCACAGATGCCCCCTCAGGCCTACAGCACAGTATGCCCGCCCAGGTCCCTCCACAGAGGGGCTTAAAGCCCCTGTGGAAACAGGCCTGGTCTGGTTACCCACCAGTGAGATGATGGATTGACGGCTCATTTACGTGAAACTTCATGGCCTTCAGGTAAACAAGAAAAGAACTGTATTAAAAATGGAGCGGAGAAAGAAAACATGTTCACCTTTTGGCGAAAGTGAAGGGAAAGAGAGACAGCAGTGTGGTTTGCACTCTGTGCATTAAAACTTAAAACCTGACAGGGTGTGTTAACAACAATTCATGTTCAGCAGTTTCACTCAGGCCAATTCTCATCTCTAAATGAGGCTAAAGTGACTCGGCCATTTGTGTTCCAATTGGTTGTCCAAATTATCAGATTGCATTAAGATTGTATCTGCTTTAAAGCTGAATGCTACCTTTTAGGAATGATTTGACTCCCTGATACTGTTGTCATTTTGTCTCCATCCTGCTTTCATTTTTCTTGACTAGAACCACTGAGCAATGATCCATGGGAAGCCAAATCAACTAGGAAATTGGGCAAGATCTTTGCCCTCCCCGAATGAGTTATAAAAGCCTTTTTGCTCATTACCCTGCCACCAGAGACATTCACCATTACTCTCTGATTGCTTGTGATGGCAGTAATTTCATCTTCCAACAATCTGAACCTGACAAATGAATTTCTGCTCCTTTTTTGCTTCCATGCCTTGAAAAAGAAAAACTCAAGAGACAAAAATGGAGACCCGCAAAATTATATCAATTGAGTATTAATAGTAATTAACTAAAGCTCCACCAGTCTGGCTTGTCCAAAGACAAGGAAGTCTACAATGCCTAAAGAAAAGCTCCTGTAAAGTTTTAGCCATAGCCTGTAAAGAAAAAGGAAATTAATTAAATGCAGGGCGGGTGGTTTGGCGCCATGGAAAGAATACACAATTTAGAGTCTCGCGCCAAGGAGCCAAATGGACAAAATGAAGGTGATCAGTCATATTTTGCTCCTTTTTGACATTATAAGCATATGCTTTTTTTCTAAGAGGTCAGCTAAGCAATTTAGACAAATTGGACAAAATTGCAAAGGTAAACACAGGGAGAGGTCTCGTAATGTTTCTTTCACTCTTTTTCTTTCCCTTCAGTCTCACTTTCAGACACTGTTTTGTTTTGTAAATCCCTTACCTGGATTTTCTGTGACGGTAACGGTGAGACAAAACGACTCCATCAGGGCTATCAGGGGCAGGGCTGTGTTATGGTGTGTGACGGCGTCGCCATCCACCACGCCAAAACAAACTGCTCTCATTTGCCCCAGAAAACACTTGTGCAGCTACTGCCACAACAGTTTTAGTTCCACACTCTGACCAGATCTCTTTCTTTCTTTATTGTATAGATTCTATTTCTGTATGGGTGATCTTGTAACAGTTTAGCAGCTTCACAGAATAGATGAGAAGTGAGCTTTTAGTTGCAGCCACTAAGTTTTTAATTGGTTTACATAATTAATGTCAGGATGAAGTCCAAATTAAAATTGAGCAGTGACAGCTTGCAAATACCGTAAATCCCACAAGGAATATATTTTAGTATATTTGCAGAGTGTGCAGATTCCTTCTGTATATCATGGAATTGCTTCCATGTTTTACTGCTAAAGACAAACAGAATATGTCTGTACATGAATCCTGTAGTTTGTGGCATGGGGAAATGTACTTTCAGACTGACTGTGGCCATTACTTGTCAAGGATCAAGCTGCTTCTGTTACAGTGTGCGTATTGTTTTGCAAAGAGAATTTATGCAGGGCTGGTTCATCAAACTGAGAGGTAGGATCCCATAACCCAGGGGGGCTGTACACCCATCCGGTTTTTGACTAAAATTTTAATTTGGAAGAAAGAATAAAATAGAAATGGACTATTACCATAATATTTTGAAGTATGGCCAAAAAGGCAAATAATACTTGAATAAGATACTATTTTATGAAATTGACACAATAGGGGCCTTTTATATCCAGTGCTAAATTTATCACATCATTCATCACAATGAAGGTAATTATGGGTTTGAAACTTCTGTAATTTCTGGTTAGGACACCTTATGGACCCTTCCTGGTAGATCATGCCACCAGGAGGATACCAACATGGGACAACACAGGACAAACCAGGATGGATTATATATGTTGGATGGCCTGGGAACATTTTGGGATTCCACCAGATGAACTGGAAGAAGAGGGAATAGGAAATTGTGGACATTTGTTAAATGTTTGCTCATTAATTGATTACTAATTAGTCTAAACTACTTTGGTGTCAAAGACAGTTACAACAGGTGAACTAGAGGTGAAACAATGAAATGACCCCACCATCAAAAAACAGGAATGGTTTTACAGGTAGTAGCCACTATATCTATAGCTATATCTTTATCTATATCTATATCTATATTGATAAATCTAAATATCTTTATATCTATCTCTCTTTCTCTGTACAAAAACATTGGATAAGTGGAATATCAACCTCAATAAAAATAGCTGATTGCATGGATTTATGCAAGTGACCACAGCACTAACCTTAGTGCGTCTCTTAGGGGTCAGCTTGTCAACACAGACCTCAGCCAGTGCCCCTCAGCACCATGTTTCCATGTACTACAATGATTTCAAGATGAATCACTAGCAAAGACTACTCACACACACTAAGTGAACCCACTGCTAACACCTTTTGGGGCTAGACATGGATGCAAGGTGCTGAAACGTAAGGGTGGGTCTCAGGATGATTTGGGCAATGGACCACATGCATGCAGCGTACCTGTGGAAAGTAACAAATACAGGTTGCTAAGACACTGTAAAGAAACCTACTGCTGCTTTTCAACTGGTGACATGTCTTCTTTTGGCATCTCGGGGGCCTGCTGGTATTCCTCAGTCAGTCTTCACATCAACGCTGCAGTTTCAGTGAAAGAACGGTTCCCATTTGACAGATTTTCACACCACCTTATTAGCTTAAAGTGTCATTAAAATGATGATTACGACCACACATTTAGTAAAACAAGTGAATTGAAATAAAACATTTAACATTCCTTTAAGTAGAGAGTGTGTGACTGTTCAGTTAGTTGTCATCTATTTATCTAATGACTCCTTCACAGTTTAGACAGAGGGCTAGATTCTGTCCATCCCTGTATGCCCAAAAAAAGCATGGTGCTGCCATAACCCTAATCACCTAATTGCCCTGCCCTGCCTCATTAGAAAACAAACCTAACTGGAAAATCGCCTTAAGTGGCCCAAATTAATGAGACTTTCACATTGGGTGCTGAGTCATCAGAAGGCTGAGTCAGGGTGACGTCACTTAAAAGGAAATTGCTGCTCCATAAGCTGTCAGTGGACATTTGGGCAGCAGGAGAGAGGTTGACAACCTCTGACCATCATTATTCAAGTCACGCAATTTGGTTTTGTATTGTGCTAATATTGTCTGCTCCTTTCCCTGTTCATCCAAGGAATCACAGTGCGATTAAATTAATCTGTGTGTATTTGCTGAATATTATGGTTTTGTATGTGCTGTAGCTGAAAAGCAAACTGGAGCAGACTGGTATTAGTAAGTCACAAAAGCATTTAAATAGTTTGCTAAATGGATAAACAGCAGGGAAATAAGCAAGTATTGAAAAAATATACTTGTACCATTTTACAAAGCGTTTCTGTCCCTTTTTCATGAAATCAAGTTTGCCATAAAACAACCAACCAACCAACCATTTTCTGAACCGCTTTATCCAAGTGGGTCGCGGGTGTGCTGGAGCCTATCCCAGCTGTCAAGGGGCGAGAGGCGGGGTACACCCTGGACAGGTCGCCAGTC
>JAVQJG010053696.1:0-18488 GCA_036024015.1 Craterocephalus amniculus | reverse complement strand
TTTTTACTGTATATGCAGCTTTTCCATTTTCCTCCAGCTTGTTTTTCAGGGTTTCACCATTTTATACTTATTCATTTATTTTCCTAGAATAAAAGAAAAAACTGTACATTAATATGTTGATTGGATGTTTTTTGTCTGTTTTTGGACAAAAAATTGTGATGACAGTCTGACAACTTCGATATCCTTCCTAAGACCTCATACTATTTTGTGTTTCTGACACATTCAGAGGTACTTTTCTTTAAGTTGAAGTGATTTAGCTTCACAGTAATTGGACTCTTTTCCCAACTCCAACAATCATCAGGCCTTTTGTTCCTCAAGTTTCTCACCGGTTTCATTCTTTCACTTTTAACTCTGCTTCCCACTCTCTACATGTTGTGGATTCTCTGTGGGCTTGTAAAGGAGCTTTAATAGAGAAGAATATAAATCTGCAAGTGACAAACACCAGTCTCAGCAGGCCGGAGGTGGGGTTGGGGTGTACAATGTGAACTGCTGCGTTGTAAAACCAGGACCTCCAAGGCTTCTGTGCCCCCTTGAGTCCTTCAGGGACTTCTGCAAAATCCCTGTAAACTTACAGTCTGAAGCACAACTAACAGGCGGGACGCTCTGCACTACCTGGAAGCCAAATGTTTAGGCTTTGGAGCACCAGCAGGAGCCGAGGCTGGCAGAAATTGTGCTTCTTGACTCCAGTTTTTACAGTACAGGACTTTATTGGGCAGAGGGGTTAAAATGAAATATAACACAAAACTAAAAGGGATGTCAACCTGGAAAAATTCAAATTTCAATCAATCAATAAAATGTCAATCAAATAAATAAAATAAAAAATAAAATGTTGAAGTGTTGCTGGTTGCATTTGCTTGTTGACAACAAGAAAAATAGCGTACTAAGTTTAAAAGTTTGGAATATTTGTGGTCCTAAAATATGACATGTTGCACTATTTCTCAGTAAATGTTATGGTATCATAATCCAGACTTAGAACTACGAAGAATGAACGTGGGTGGTAAATGCAACTGTATTTTTTTTTGTATTTTTCTAGATTTTGGCAATAAAAATAGAGGGCATTGCCAGATATAAATTAAACTGGGAATATACTGGGGAGTATTATGGGATGATTCAATGCAGGTGAGGAAATGAGGAATGTGAACAGGTGGCAAGCTGACAGTCTGAAGAAAGACAGGACATCTAGGGACAATGCCAAAACACTATTCTACAACAAGCTGGATAAAAAGTATAGTTATTATGGAATAAAATCACCACTAAGATAATGGGAGAAAAAAACATACTAAAAAACAAAATGTCTAAAAATTAAAAGCCCAAAAGTCCAAATAACTCAGAACAACAAACACCAAAGACCAGGACACATTTGTGTTTTCAGCAGAAACAAATCATCTTTGGTTGAGTAAGACAGGAACACGAGGAAAAAAGCAGCTACTTTTTACTGTAATACAATGGCAATATGTTGCCTGTAAACAGTTGTTTCAACAAAACATAATGAAGAAAGAGATTCACGAAGTAAAAATACATATGATATGTCTTTCAGGTTGAAATGCCTCCAAAACAGGTTGTGTAATATACAAGAAGAACATCAGGAACTTTGAAACAGTTCAGAGAAGTTACTGTAAATCTGAGGAATTTTGGACCTTCACTTTTTTTTTTAGTAAGAAAAAAAAAAGCAATTCAAGTAACATTCAAGTACACACTTGAGCACATCAGCAGACAGCCTTCATAACTCACCCAAATATGACTTATGCTGCTGTAACAATGACAAATGCAGTCATTCAGAAGTACTGTAACAATTTAAAGCATAGCAGATCACACTTTATCCTTCACTTTTACAAAACTTTTATTAAATAAAAAATGTGATTACATTTAAAAAAATCATACAATTCTTTTGAAAAAAAGATGGGTCACTTGATGCCATATATACTGTAATGGCACAAGACTGACTACATCACACACACTTACATACAATCTAAAAAAAGTGACCTTATGCATGGATGCACTAAAGCACCTAATGAATGCTATAACGTTTCTTCAGAACATTTCTACACTGAGAAATAAATGTAAACATTGTGTAAAATGAGTTTATCTCACACACTATTTACTGATATGCTGAATGAGATAAATGTATCGCAATAGATTTGGTCCTGTACAGGGAAGGAGTTAGGAAAAAGAAAACATCTCACCAAATACTGGGGCCTACAAAGAGCGATATGAATGGTTCTGTTAAAGCTCAAAGGTAAGTCTGCCTCTGGTGCAAAGTGGATGGAGGTTATAGGGAGGAGGACGAAAAGGGAGTGCCGCAGCTCCAGAATGTACCAGTTGTCCATGGAGTGGCACTGCAAACACTTCCTCATCTTTAAATGGAAGTTTAACTTACTTTTTACTGTTAAAACAACCGATCAGGCTCACTGGCTGCTGATCTGGAGGCTGGAAATGTCCTTTGGATTCCTGTTAGAATAATAGAGTGATAGATTTAACAGGCCCAGTTCCCAAATTAATAATACTGTTCCACATTGCAGAGCGTATCAAATCTGTCAGATAGTTTGAACAGCTTTTTGACTCCACCTTTTTTTTCCATTTTGCTTGAGTTGAATTTGGCTCCCACTTTTCCATTCCCAACAGCTGTACTTTGAGTCATTTACAGCTCAGCTGACATCTCTGTGCTAAATAATGGATTAGATAACAATGAAATCATTTTTTGAGACGCGCCTGTGGGGAATCGATGGAGTCGGTGGATGCAACAGCTGATAAAATGCATCTATGACTCCACAAAAGTGTTGAAATTCTAGAAAGAGACAGAGTGGAATATATGATCACATCTTCATTCATCAGTCTAAAATGATCACAGTGAAAGACAGCTGGTGAAATCTTGCATGCTGTCAGGGGTTCAGTGAAACTTTTAAAAAACGGATTTGCAAATGAGGAGAGGTGGTAATTTGGCAGGATTTTGCAGAAAAATATGTAGATTTTTCTTAGCATTTCATAAAATTATCCTAGTATTGTTCTCATAATCCAAGTTGTCAGCGCCCCTCAGTGTAAGACCTCCAGGAAATATTCACCCACTGTGAAATCACATCGTCTCAGGGCTTGATCATACTGGGTGGCAGGGCTGGCACTGCACTGGAAAGCATTACCTCTGCACAGTGTTAATGGACTTACTTAACTCCTGGGTCTTAACTTGTGTTTTCCAATGAATTAAAGTGTCAGGAGCCACAAATTAGCGTCTGGGATAGGTCATGTGGGCGCTGGAAGAGGAGTGTGGGTTTGCTGGGCTCTGTGCTCTCTCTTAATGGTTTCTTCCTTGGATGCATGAAACTGGAGCCTTAAACCAGATCTGTTGTTACTGAGGCCCCATTTGTACTGCCATGTACCCATAACACATACACAACCACAGTCGCACATGCATGCCATCGCATGCTTGCACAGAAGGCAACGTGCTGTCATTTCTCGCTAAGATTGGACTGCACGCAAAAAGAAACATACATTTTGTTCATTTTGGCAGACCAGTAACATTTACTCAGCTAAATGAATTAAGTAATCGCACAATCCCGCAGCCCCTGCACTACAGAGGAATTTCCATATTACAGCATCTGATACTCCCTGTTCACAGCTCTCCTACGCCACTAATGCAAGCCCCTGGCCAGGCGGGCCGTAACTGGATAGCCGATGGGATCCTGCTGCAGCAGATGCAGTGAAATACAGAGAGTACATAAGCGTGAGTGCGGGAGGGGACGAGAAAAGGTGGAAGTGGTGTTAGTGGTGGTCATGCAGACTATATGGTTCCTGCTTTTTTTTTTATTAGAGCTCATTAGGACAGCAAATAAATCACTGCTCTGCTTTCATTTAAGCAACAAGTCTACAGAGGTTGTGGCTTTCTGTGATTTAGACTAGCTGAGGTGTTGTTTGGCTCAACACAACCCAGAGGTAAAATTACAGTGGCTTTGCTTTTTAACAGCATCATTAAAAGGGCTAATCTTTAAGAGCACTCCATCAGCCGAGCATGTGACATCGTCTGACTCGAAACAATGTCACCCGGAGTACCAAAGTATCAAGATTCATGCAGCAAAAACCAGAAATATCTCTTATTTGATTCCAAGTCTTCTCAATCCTTGTCAAATCCTGGAGCATACATTACCCACAGTTCATATGGATACCTAACTGTCTGATTTGTGCAAGCTTCAAGCAGACATCAAATGTAACCAGATGTTCAGGTTGTTAAACCTTTACTTGTATTGACATCACTTAATGTCATGTGAGGGAGCGCATCTTGCTGCTGATTTCTGCAACTTTTTCCACAAAGCCTACGTGGCACTGTTTTGACTACATCTAAAGTTGTTACTGGAAATTGTAATAATGTCTTAACGGTATCACATACATGAAGCACAATAAAGCAATCTGGTCTGAAGTGCAACAAAAGGCTACAAACTGTGGATTGAAACTACTTTGTAATGTTGTTATGAAGAGACAAAATAGATAGGATTTAATGTGAACAATACGGTTGCAAAAAAGATCAAATTTTTAAATAAGACATATTCATGTAACCTGCAATTACTCATCACCATTTCCCAATTTAAATCATCCCCACCATAATTATTTTTCATTTTCTTACTTATGGGGCTGTAATCATACCAGTGTGGTAGCAAATTCAGAAAAAATTTCTTTCATGAATTTACTCTTTTGTAAATTCAGAGTGCCTGAACTTCTATTTGAAAGCAGTAGAAAGCATCAGCAGACAAGAATTAATGGGATAAGATTAGATAAGATAAATCATAAACAAATAATAAATACATTTTTGTATAAGAAAAGTTGTGAAACTAAGAAAACAAATGAATAACTATATTTAAGTAATTCCACAAAATGAACAGAGAAATTAAAACATATCAGCAAGGGTTCAAATGTGAAATAATATGTTTAAACTATGTATTAAGATGCAAACATAATCCACAATCTGAAATAATCTACTGATATTTAGACACATATAACCTTTTTTCAAGACTTTTGTGGAAGAAAGTAATTTATTGTATCATCACTGATTTCCTGGTGAACATGGTTTACATTTGTAAGTGTAGAGTATTCCTGTGGGCTCAAGTAGCTTTTGATCAGTTTGAAGTGTTTCTTTCTTTCTTTAATTTTCTTATTTTGTGATATTACTTTTGTTTTTAAATCTTTTTATTGCTTTCTCCACCTTGTTGTCATGTTTCTCATGTTTGTATGTAAAGCACCTTGAATTGTCATGTACATGAAATGTGCTATACAAATAAACTTGCCTTGCCTTGAACTTAGCTTTTTTTAGATGTGGTTCAAAACTATATCACTGTATTGTCTCTTGTTAGTGAACCTCAGAGGTTGGACTCTGTTCTGCCATAAACTTTTAGCACACAATATGAAATTTTAAATATGAACAAAAACTAGGAAAGTAAAAAAAAAGAAATTGTAAAACACACAAAAACTATTTATATCATTCAATGATTGGCTACTTTTGTCATTTTTATTAGAAAATATTTGTTAGTATTTTTTTCTATACATGCTTGCAGGCCCCAAGTGGCTGCTTGGGTTGGTTAGGGTTAGGTAGAGTACTCTGGGGTAGGGACATTTTTGCTTCACATGCAGTTGCTTTCACAACCACTAGAGGTCTCACATTTTAAAAATGTTGTTCTAAGTTTTAGAAACCTGCCTAAATAGATAAAGAAAGGATGGAGGACAATTTCCACTATCATACCTGTGTCACATCTCCAATTCTCTAACATGATTTCATCTGGTCTTATGGTAATTGTTTTTTTAAAAGTTAAATTATATGAAAGGAGGGAAAGATGAGGTAAAAACTCTATTAAAGTATCCATGATCAAGTGCACTTAGATTGCAGTTTTAAACCCACATTTAAGCTATATGGATCAATGACTAAACATAAACATACATGAACTCACTGCTTTAAACAAAGTAGATAAAGATTGTAACCACACTCATCTAATATTACCATATTTTCTATTAAACTTAAATCAGACTCACCCTCCAGGTTGTCCTCCTCTACATCTATTAAAAGAAGTGTCTATAGTTATAGAACTGTAATAGTAGAAAATATAGTGAGCATAATCCTGGTATGATATGATGAGAAGTCTGTAACACAACCACACCTTTAGTATCCCACTCATAAACATGTTAGATGTATTCTTCAGTGAAGCCAATACTAAAAAAAAGGCTCTGACATAGATGCTGTAGACTTTCAGGTCATTAACATCAACACACATCTGGTCTCCGATGTGTGTTTAATAGCTCCCTGGTTTGTATTATGTTACACTTTGGTGGTGAACATGATTTAGCTAATCAGATTTTAGGTTTATAACTAGCTGCTTTAAATTACAACCAGCAGCTTAATTCACAACCATCTCACCCCCCCCCCCCCACCTGTACCTTCCTCCTGCCCCATGTGCCAGGCTAATTAACCAGTAGGTATGGATGGGGGGGCCACACACAGCTGCCATGACTTTCTACCGGACCCAGAGGATTTGGTTCAGCTACCCTTACACATTTGGACGAGTTCATCAAGGAAAGATGGAAAGGCTGAATCAGAGCCGAATCTGGCTGCAGTTAAAATGTCAAAATGATGCTATTGGCAAACAAAACACTCGCATCTGCAGAAAATATGCCTCTCCTTTTCAGGAACACAGATAAAAGGTGATACTTAAATGAATTCTCATGTACTTTTGGCAAATCAAAAAGGCACACAGGGGACATTGATTTCACCCACACCTGAACTGCAAGGTGTTTTTTTTTCCTGCAGGAAAGTTTAAAAGGCAGCAGCCAGCACAGCAGTCAGGTGTCTTGAGGCTGTTCAGAAAGAGAGCAAAAAGTCACGGAGTCAGCACACGCTTTCACTCACCCTTTAAATCTCCCCCAATCCCTCTCTGCTGCTCACAGAGTCGTGTTTCAGGAGTTTTCTGTGATTGTAATCAAATGTGTTTTCACAAATCTGTCTTGTTTTTCCCTAGAAACTGCCTAGAAATTAGATACACAAAGCATCTATAACAGAAATGTTTAAGAGTTTTAGGTATTAAAAGTATATGTAATCATGCTGTATACAATTTCGCATCATTAAATGATCATTAATGAATCATTTGTAGATTTTGATTGCTGATCATTTCTGTTCAAGCAGTATTTACATTGTACCAAATTGTGCTAATTTTGCCATAATTTAAGATAATCTTAAAATAAGATTTCTTTTAATCATCTATATGTGTTGAAATGCTTCATATTGCCTTCTGTTACACTAAAGTACAGAAGAACTTGCAATAAAGTATTACAATGTGTTGACGTTGCACATGCATTGGCTCTTTACATCCACTAGGAGTCAGATTTTCAAATCAAATCTATTAATAAATGCCCCAGAAGGCAAAGATAAAAACATTTCGGATACTGATGTCCTGGTGGCTTTTCACCACATCATGCTTGTCATGATGTTGATGATTATGATGACTGTTATACACAGGAGACATCACATGATGAAACATTATACAGCGTCCCTTGTAGAGTGATGCTTTCCCCATAATTAAAGTTTGATATCTTCTGATCTTAGTGGTCAGGAATCTCCAAATGATGATATGAAGCACAGCTCTGACCCCGAGACTGACTGTCGATGATGCTTCAGTTTCACCCCGTTATCTTTAGATCAGCCCTTGCATTTGGAAGCTGGACAAACAAGGTAATAATCAGGGGCAGTAAACAGCTTGCAGCCTTCCTGTTTGAAGACAATCACAATCATCACATGGCCAATTAAAGGGAAGCAAAATAAACAACTTTGTTGTTTATTTTACGGAGATTATGTGTCATGTAGCCGATGGATTACAGAATATCTTTTATAGCTACAGGTTGAGTCATTAATAATGACAACAGTACAGGCTGATAGCTCCCTTGTGTCATTATAAAGCTTCAATAAGAAAGGTTTATAAATATTCTCATGATCTCAAGGAGGATGTGAGGCATAAATAATTTAACACAGGAAATGATCAGCGCTGAAGAGAAACGGGATGTTTCAAAAGGTCTGAATTAAACATATTCAGAAATAGCTACTGTAACTCTGTCACAATGAAAATAAAATATTCTGTTAAACCTCTCTAAAATGAATAGCTGAAAGTTTTCTACCACTACATGGATGTAATAATTAGCTAAAGACTCTTTTCTCCATCTATTTAACGCTGAGTGTGTATGGAAAGTAGCAAACACAAAAAAACTTGCAAAAAGTAGAAAAAGTAATGATTTCAGGAAAACATTAGAAAGATGTTCTTGTGCGGGCGGGAGTTAATTTTCTTCAAACTTTTTACTACTAATTACATTCATTTATCTTAGTGATATTTCATTTGGGCAATTATATACTGTACATGGGGAAACAATCACCCAATCATGAACAACAAACAAGACGTGCAAAAAGCCACGCCACATAAGTTACTCCGATAAAATTCACCTTCATCTAATGGGCTGCACCTATTAAAAAAACAAGTTATTTTCATCCACTGAAGTGACAGGAAACAAATAACAGTACATTAGCACAAGCTGCACGCACACAAAAGCGCTCGCACACACAAAGGTAGTCGGATTGTTTTGGCAAGCGGCGAGTTTATTATTTTGTTTTATGGGATGGGAGGAGGGGGAGGGGAGGTTGTTTTGCGGCACTGCCTGTGATACAGCGGCTATGTTTGTGAGCTTGTGAGAAAGGAAGCACCAGTAAGATCAATACATCCTCTACGCAGATTTCCAGCAGAGAGTGACGTGCGTGTGGGGGAAATGAGCTGGGCCGAGGATACTTTGCTTGTTATGGATTTGACATGAACTTGGCCCTGGGCCTCTCAGAATGTGATGAATGTATTATTTTATCTTCCTGTCTTTGTTAACCTCCTTGTGGTTGATGGCACGGTGGTTCTCTCGCTTTGTGAATGGTTGAAACAACATCTCCAGTTTGGCCTTTGGACTTTTGATGAAGTGTAATAATGCTCGTAATATTAGTGCCTCTTTACAAGGACCTTTCCCCACTGCGGACACACTGATGGGAGCCGGGCTGTATTTTAAGCACATGTGAGTCAACTACACAACAAGGTTTTAAATGAACACACGCAGCGATGTATCACTGACAATGGCACTTTAACAGCTGCACCAACTGAGTCTTCACAGCATGTCGGTTTCATTATTTAGGATTTTTATCAGTAGCACAGATTTTTTTAACAAAAAGTTAAGCGAAAATTTTCACATAATTCGATCATTATTGTTAAAGTTAAGTTTAGATGCAGTGATTTAAAAAACATAATATAAGCTCTGACAATTTTAGATAATGACTTAGTGTAACTGCTTCTTGGCATGCATAAGGACTCATGGTATATGTCAAATTAAGAAAGTATGGACACAGAAACAATATTCTAATGTTGGTACTGGCTCATACAGTATCTTAATCTTTGATTATAATTGATCTGTACATTTGAAAGGAAGAATTTGTGCTTATTCAAATATAAAGTGATGAAGGGCTGAAACATTTAACATCACACAGCCAACTTACTTCAATAATGCCTCTTTCAAAGTTCAACTGGCAATGCCACATCATGGAAATTTGAAATGAAGAGACAATAATAAGGTAATTTGAATTAAAAAAACAGATCATCACTGGTTTGAACATCTTATTCTTTCCCTCTGCATCGAAGGCTTTGCAAATTTATGTCTATTGTTATCGTATTTTAATGCCTCTTGTGGGCAGTATAAAAAATGTGTGGATGTTTTACGCTGCTCTTGATTGTGCTGGTGCAATTGTTGGTCCGTCAGGTTTGTTCTACTGTGGAAAAACAAGTCCAAAAGATTTAAGATGATACAAATACATAACTGCTTTGCGGCTTGGACTTTCAGTCAGTGAGCAATCAGACATGCAGACAACACATCTGTCTGTTTACATTTTGAATCCTCACTCCTCTAAAGAGCGTGAGAAAAAAGAAAAAAATAAGTGGCACAATCATCTTACATATAAAATTATAAGATAAAGTTATTGAGTTTTTTTTTTTGCTAATCAATGTAAAACGCAGGTATAAAACAGCAAAGAAGCTTAGAGGCAGAGTGGACAGTCTGACTAGTAAAAGCAGTAACCTTGTGGTACTTGGATACATTTGTACAGTAAACATGTATTTGTGTCATGTGTGTGAAACTTCTGTGTCTGCTAAAAATAAGTATCTTGCTAGCCTTAGACAATGACAGGGCAATATTCTTTTGAGGTTGCAGACGTCAGAGTTATTGGACAGGATTCAGATTCAAAGACAAAGAGACAAATTTAGACCTTTGGTTTATTGTCTGAGTGGGAAAGGTATTCATCACCTGTAAGTCAAAGATATGTCAGTAAACACAGAAAGACAGTTAAAAAAGACACAATAGGACATAAGCTTCATGAGGACAGAGAAAGTCGGCGCACTGTTTAATTATAGTTTATATTGAAGTTCATATATTTGTGCACAAACAGATTCACATTAGTTATGCCCTTTTTTGGGAGTTTTGATATCTACATTTGGACTTTCAGTGCAAGTCAGCCATTGACTGACTTCGTTGTAACTGTAACCTGTCTGCTGTATTAAATTAAAGCAATTATTAAAAACACAGAAAAATATCTCACAGACAAGTAAACAAAATGAGTGAAAATACATTTAACCAAAGCACAAACTTTGTTTTGTAATGTTTAAGTGATTTTCACAGCAACCTTCCATATGTGTGTTCAATTATTCTTTGCTTTATTTACTCAGAATGTCATAAAGAGTGGATGTCTGAACAAATAGCTAGATGCCTGAAATATTATTTACTCTACTTTTATCTGTCCGTATTTAAATCTTTTTTAAATGTCATGTTTCTTTTCACTCCTTTAATTTGCAGCTGCCCTAAAAGCTAACATCAGCTTGAGATGAATAAAACCAAAGTGTAAAAAACCAAACCCCAACATATTAAATAGTTGGAAGCAAAAGGTAAATAAACTGTTTCAAAATTTCATGAAGACCAGGAGCAAAACATAACATGCAGAGACTACAGTAAACAAAGCAGCACCGATTGTGTTAAAAACGACCTATGCTTCTTTGCTCCAGCAGACAGAGTAAAAATTATTTTTCCTTTCTTTTTTTCTTTTTTCCTGAGAAGAAAAAAATGATCCTGATACAAAAAACCCAACAAGTTATTTGCCTCATTGCATTTCACACATACAGCCTTGATGCGATCTCTGATTGCAGCACTTAAGCTCAATGCTTCAAAACACAAATGTTATAGGACGCCCAATGTGCAGAGCAATGAAGCTTCACGGCATCTCTGTTACAGCCACAGTGACCTGACGCCAGTGAACCGGCTCCGCCACCGACAAAATGAGCCAAAATCCTTTCAGAGACGAAAACACATGAGCAAGAAGCTATGATGTGCAAAAAATAAATAAAATAAAATTCAGTTCATGTTTACAGCGTGACACTAAAAATACTGAACAGACTCATGGGCTGTTCATGAGAAGTGCTGCTACAATTCTTGTTGTCTTAAAAGAAGCAGATGACTTGCTGTCAGCTGTGGTAGGCAATCAGACAAATATAGAGTGCCTCTTTATGAATCCTGAGTGTTGCCAGAAGCAGTTGATGCCTCCACCAGTCGGCAGCCTGTTGTCTCCTATATGTCCTCAGTCTGCCGGAGTGGATTTCTTCAGGGCCTTCCTTGAATATACCAGGACTTTGTTTGATTTGAGCACGCTGTAAAACAAAAATACCGTATCCACACCACCAAAAGGTGGAGTGACCCAGAAGTCTGACGACATCCCATCAAGCAGCCCTGCAAAAAGGTCACCTGCCCACAAAACACCCTAAATCAGCTTCACTTGGGAAACCACAAACAAGAGTAGAAGACATATCTTTGAAAATTTACAATCATAAGACTTTCTTTTAGCTCTATTTAAAGCATGGCTTCCCCTTTAAGCATCTGATGAGAGTAAGATTAGAGTGAAGGTCATAGTGAGCTTTAAAAACAACTTGCTATAGGTGAAAATTATCCTAAAATCCAGGGCTGCAGCCCAACCAGAACGGATCAAGCTCCTAAATCTGGAGCCGCGCCTCCGCAATCAGCTGGACCCAACCGACCGCAAGCCAGGGCACGGAGAGCCATGTGGAAGTTTTATGACATGTTTTCTGTGGTCACAGGACAGACCACAAACAAATCAGATATATCTGCACAGAGAAACGACATGGTCGCATATTTCTGCTCAACAGGCTGTCCAAATTAAAAAGGCATTGGTTGGAGAAAATGAGCATTGTCTACTGGCCCAGATCTGTTCTGCACATTTCTGGGAAGGCAGTAAATTTCAATACATGCATCATTTTTTCTGCTTCTTTTTGCCCCAAATGATCCATTATATGACAGTGAATCAGGAGCCTGGAGTTGAGTGGTCTCCAAAGCCTCTTCAAATGCATACCTCAACAGAACACCCTCCACCCCCCCACCCCCCTCCCAGCACAGGATACAGGAGATTTGGACACGCAGAACTATGCTCAGCCCCTGATGTTAGAGATGACTCAATCCAGAGGCTTGTAACACCAAAAAACATCTTTGAGATCCTGAAGAGAGGCAAAATGGGAGAAAAGGAGTAGAAGGAATCTGTTTCCATGACTCAATGATCATATTTTCTCTGTTCGATTACATGTCAGACCTGTTCCAAAGGATGCACAACTAAGAAAATATCGACACTTAGTCTCCATTTAAGAGGACAACTTTCTTTTCCGTCAAACTCTAAAACCCATTTGAGTTAAACACATTGATGTGTTTTGGTTTCCCCACTTGTGAGGCCGTCCCTCTCTACGAGGCTCCCAGGGGAGGCTGAGATTAGCTAGAATGTGATGAGATGGTGACAAATATCCAACACTCCCCGGTATCAACAATCTCCGGTGCAACCACAATGGATGAGAGTTCACCTCCGATTGGCCCGCGAAACAAAACATAACAAAAAAAGAGACGTGGCCAGGAAGCGAGGTATCCATTTCATGCCCCCGTCTGTTTGCCTGCCACCTGTTAGACATGATCATTACCACTAAGCAAGGGCGTAGGGGGCTAAGCCGGCCACATTTATATCAACAAGCTGGGATAAAACTGTCTAATTATCCCCCATGGCCCCTGGCCTGGCCCCCCGACTCTCCTCACAGAGCTGATCCCATTTGCCATCCTGGCCAGCGGCCAAACTGCAGAGGCTGGTATGTGAAAGCACATCCTAATGACAGCTCTCTTTCAATTCCAGGTCTTTGTAATTGCCCTGGTTAACTTCTACACATTATGTGGCACCGGTCCAGCTCGACAGTTAGAAGGTCAGGACAAGGTTTAATGGAGCAGGTCTGCGAGTTTAGTGCTGTACCTGTTCAAAATAAATTTTCATCTGAAAGTGTTGAGGTCCGTGATGACAACTGTGCTCCATTTTAGAGGAAAATGTAAGTTTTGCAGCTTGAGAACTGACTCAGGAAGGATGAGGGTCTTGACCACGGCAGGAGCAAATTTTTCTAGTTTTCTGAGAGTGTGATGCATGGAAACAACTGTAGTTCTCTACTTCATGCAAGTATAAATTTCATTTAGCATTCAAGCAAATCCACCACATGTGAGCAAATGCTTAAGTCGGGCGGAGTTAAGCTTTGATGATCAGGGAGCAAATGTAGACTAAATGTAAGCAATTTGCACCTGTGCAAAGCTGACTATTATCATAACAGTTTTGATGGCTACAGAGGGAATGTAGCGGGTGGGAGTGGGGCGTCCAGATCCCCACGGGAGATAACATTAACGTCTTAATTAGGACGCAAGGGGGAAGATTCAAAGTACTCCAAAATGACGAGGGACGCAGCAAGGAGAAACCAGAGCTGATCATCTTTCCGAGTTCAAGGCTAATTGCTGGAAGGGATCTGATATGGATGTGGAAGGAAACACGGACGGCATGTAATGAGATGACGTGAGGTCACAGTAATAGCAGTTTGGCTAATGCTCCATGTATTTGGAGGCTTTTTTAATAAGACATCACTAGTACGAAAAGGCCAGGCATTTCAAGGATGTTACAATTGAGCCAAATATACTTCCGTGCGTGTCTTATTTGAATAAAAAAAAACTCTAAAGTTTCCCTTTTGACCTGTACGGGAACATGAATGCTTCATGTGGCATGTTTAAATTGCCTTTAAAGACCAAGTGACTCAATTGTCACTCAACAAAAGCTGTCACAGCGGCCTGTTTACTTCCAGGAATGTATTTGTCCTCAAGATCTGATAAAGTGGCAGCTGTGGCAGATATAATTACTACAACTGGACAGAAACTGGACGCTGGCCTGAAATCCTGGGCCAGTTGTACCCAGAGTTTAGCTTAGATAAAGTTCAATTACTTCAAATACATGGCGTAGGAAATTAAATAAGATATTCTTTTTTCGCAAAGTTGCAACTAACTTGTTCATGTTGCATTGGCTCTAAATGTGTTTTGGTTGTTTTTCTGCAGCTTTTTAACTGAGCTGGAAGCATTAAAGTCCCCATATAGGGGGCTGGCTCTCTGCACTGAAGGTTTTTTTTTAATCATATACTGGCAAAAACATGAATATGGGAAGAAATCTTTCAGAGATGGTTTGAATGTGTAACAGATGTATTTGGTGCATTTGCATCATTTGTCAAAACCTACTGTGGTAATACTGATGGGAAATAACTGAAGCACACAGGAAGCAAATTATCAAAATTTAAGAGTGAGGCATAAAATGTTTTTTTTTAACAGCAGCTAGGCAGGTTGTGACAGACTGAAGTAAAAAGATCTTTAAAAAAGATAAAGATAGCTATATTGACATATAACTTAAAACATTCCCTCATTTCAAGGTAAAGTGAATGAATGACTATTTTTTTCTTTAAAAAGGGCCATTGCAGAGAATTTCTATGAAATCAAATAACTGTACCTACAGTAATTGCCCCATCAAATGAATCCTTTTCACTGACATCATTTTCAAACATTTCTTCTGGACACAATCCTTTTGGGCCAAATTTGTGTGAAGTATGGCGCACTGCTGTTCGAAAGATCATCAGAAATGATCCCCCTGGTGGTGTCCAAACTTTATAGAGTAGTATAAGGCAAGCCCTCCCTAATAAAAATACAGGTGCTTTTCTTCTTCTTTCAAAGACTTTTGCAGACTTCTTACAGCTAAACAGTAATATATCATTTATTTATTCTTTGACTGATCTAAAGTCAGTTCAGCTGGACAAAACCACGCTAAGACATTCTTGCTGTTTGGGAATCGTCTCCAAACACTAAAATGCGTAAATGGAAAAAAAATAAAGATTCTCAACTTTGAAGCAGCTGAAGTGCACGGGGATAAAAACTCTATACAATTTCCACATGAAATAGGAAGACAGGGCTCCGCTGGGAGACACTAAATTGAAACTAAGGCTGTGCCTGATAGATCACAGGATATGCCTGCAAAATTTAGACATATCAAAATGGCGAAAAAGTCTGTTAGTGCCCATTCATATAAACTGAATGGCTTGTTATGTTCTCAAGCCCTTAGAGGATACTTGCAAGCTTGAGGAAAGACTACAGGAAGAGCAGAATGGTTTTGACATAACTTTATTTTAGTGCGCTACAGGTTTTCTCTCCTCCCTGTGGTTTAATGTTGTATTCCACTGGGTCCCGGAAGGAAGCAGCCCAGTAAATCCCTACCGCTGGACTTAAAAAGGAAACGTTATCTGAAGACAGGTGAAAAACTGAAAGAATTAATACATCCAGGCCTCTCGCCTGCAGTGCTTCTCTCCAGAGGGTCATCTCCCAGCCACACAATGTAATGGCACAGGCGTTTGGTTTAAATTTAGCCAGAGAGGAAGCTGTAATAATGAAATCACACTTGCTCACTTTTGAAAGCATAATTCATTTTAATTAAAAACTTGAAGTATATGCTACAGACCACCAGCTGTTTCTAAGATGATCCTGTGAGGTTGTGTGGGTTTTTTGGCCAGTTTGCAGAAATTAATTGGGAGAAGGTAACTGGGAATGTTTACAAAACTGCACACAGGAGGTCCTCTGGGGGCTGTAGGCTGGTATGTGAAATAGGAAGTCTTCACTTAGCCGAATATAATGAACTGAGCCGATGTGCACTCCTGTAAGCTTCAACATTTTACCTTTTTTTTATTTGGAGGAAGGAGGTGGGGGGTTGAAAGGTAAACAATGAGAAATTCTGCTGCCGCCTCAGCTGCTCCCAGTGCGCTTCAAAGGGATTTCCATATGTTTTCAAGATTTAACCAAACTCCGGTATCGCCATTTAAAGATGATCAACTATGTTTCTCCTTTTTTTAATCTGCCTCGGTTTAATATGGCGCTCATGTTGCATCAAAGCAACAAGCACTTAGAAGAAGATTAAGAGTAAAAGAAAAAAAAAGAAGCTTAAATTACCAACAGAAATCTTGCAAATTTGGCAAGAAAAAAAAAGTCCCCTTCATCGGTCCATGTTCAACGTTACAGGTTTGCCATCATTTATAGGGCGTGTCCGTTAAGGCTATAAAACACTCGCCATCTGCTGTGGTTGTCATGCTAAGATGAATACCAGTATAATAATGTGTAGATTGCATCCAAAACATTATAGGGTGGTTTATGGAGCCATCTACTTATAATCCCACTGACAGCGTAATAAATCAGGAAATGATCCATCTCAGACGTGCTCCATTTACAGATAATTTCCAACTAGTTGCTTACACTTGTACATCTTCCTTAAATGCTCCCTATAAAAGACTTATTTGAATTGGCTGCACAGTGTATGTGGAATGTTTATACTGTATTTTTTTGCTCATGGGAATATATTATCACAGTTGTACCCACATATGCACGCCGGTAAAACTAATACTCAGCATAGTCAGTAAACCTGTGCCCACTTACAGTCATAGACTTGCATTGTCATCTTAACTTTAAGCTGTGTTCATTATTCTTTACTTAAAGGTAATCAGTGGGGCTCCCTGCTCCATGAATTCCACGACACGATATTTACATATCTGCTTTAATCATAACGGTTCATTTATTTTTACCCTATTAAAATAAGCATGCTGGAGTATTACCAGCTGGCTGAAAGAATGAGGAATAAAAAGTGCAGTATAGTGAATTACTTAGGAATGAGGAATTGCAAGCTAAAAACTCCAGCCGTAGAGCGAATACAGCACACAAGGGGGCAAAGAAAGAATCTCTAGCAGTGATTTATCAGGGGGCTAACAGATCGTATGAAAGATCGAAATTACATTGTGACTTAAACGTTTTACATCCTGAAAGACAAAACGTTGGCCTGCCATAATCTCTGAACAAGATGTCAAACAAATGTGCAGAAAAGCATAAAAAAGTACCATGAAACCTAAGTGTTTCAATGTCCAAACATGCCATGACCGTGGAAGCATCTGTTTTTCCATCGTTGCATAGGGAAGCCAATGGAGAGGTCCACAGTGATGCGTAACCCCAATAAATATTGCAGATCCTGGGGGACTTTCCCCAATTTGTTCACTGGTGATTCATCTGGGAACTAATAGTGGAAGACAATAAGCAGCGAGAGGGACCATGTGAAAGACATCAGTAAACATGTGTGTAAATCACACAGACCCAAAACCATAGTAGGAAAAGTCTCTTTCCACAAAATCATCTAGTGGTTGGATGAGTGCAGGTCTGATGGCAGGATGATGTTGAGGCTATTCCCAGATTATTGATGTTTTGGCCAGCAACAATGAGTTCTTTTCCTTTCACTGACCTCGCAAGAAATTTCCCTTTTTTTTCTGCTGCATGACAGCACTGTCAGGTCAGGCCAATCAGACCCAGGCCGCTGTTCCACTGTTACACACCTGGACATAGGAGAGCAACAAATTTGTAATTGTGGATCATGGGCTTGTTCTCACTGACGCATAAATCATACACCTCATTTTCCCTTAACAAATTATGCAATGTGAATGACTCACAGCAGTAATCCATGGAAATACAAACATCTTAAACTCCTTTCTGAATTTGAATAAAGTATAATAATAGGTCCCCAAGTGAGCTATAGTATCTCCCATTTGAAATCAAAACTGTCATAACTTTTCCGCCCACAGCTACTCGGCCTGCCAAAAGTTAGCACAAAAAAACAAACAGTTCCAGGAGACAAGGCCATCTTTGGAAAAAGTGGCAAAGGACATTCATCCGAGAGGAAAAAGTAGACTTTGGTGTGAAAAGATGGATATAAGCTATGTAGGCTACATCTGATGTGATGTTAATCACTCTTAATGTTGGTGACATGAGGTATAGAGAAGAACATCAGCTCAAGTAAAGCCAAATGAGGAAGCTCGTTTCTCTTTATTTAGTCTAGTTGACACAGTTTTGATGGTCTTGGATGCTCTCACCCAGTGGCGGACTTACCATTAGGCAAAACTAGGCGGTTGCCTAGGGCCCCAAGTTCCCTGAGGGCCCCATAAAACTAATCAATAATACAGTTATTACTTATTTCCGCACATTTATTAAGT
>JAVQJG010053686.1:0-17955 GCA_036024015.1 Craterocephalus amniculus | reverse complement strand
TCATACAAAAATGACCTAGATGTTAAGAAATAACCAAATCAGGATTAATTATGTCTAGAGTCTATGTGGACTTCCTAAAATTATGTGCAAGTATTATTATATAATGATAAATATTATATTAAGAATATAACAAAAAAGATAAAAGTGAAATAATAAATAAAATAAGTAAATATTAATATAAATCAACACGAGTCTTCTTTTCATCAATTTTTTTTCTATATTTTTCAATATTTCCATTATTTTTCCATACTGTGTCCAGCACTAGGCAGGCAGATGGCTTGTGGGAGAAGCTCGTTGTCGACCTCTCAGTTAGCGGCCTGATGGGGGCAGGTTACTTTTCAAACTGGCATCATTATCAAACTATCGTGATATATATCGATATCGTTCAATATAGGAAAAATATATCGTGATAATATTTTTGGCATATCGCCCAGCCCTACATGGAAATGCATTGTATTTTACCTTTTTGACACAAACACAGCTTTAACCAATAAACAAGCAAAAACTTAAATTAATTGATATCTTAAAATGTAAACATATAATGTCATCAGTTTGTCTTTATTTCGTTATTGTCTTTTACAACTATAAAAGATTTATTGCTCAACCTTTTATGCGTTAAATTATAAATCCTAATAACTGCTTTACTGGTTTTATTTATATCTAAATATGGATGGATGCTTACAAGCTAAATGAAAATACTGAACAGGGTACCCAGTGAGGCTAACCTGAACAGCGTGAGGACGCAGGTTCCCTCTGCTCCACTGAGGACAGGTTGGTCCTCAGACAGCAGGTCTGCCTTGTTTGGACAAGGAGGAGTCAGTGCTTCTTCGTCCAGCAGCGCCAGAAGCACCTTCATGGTGTCTCTTCCTCCGTACGCAGTGGCATGATTGACTGCATGTGCCTTTGGCTGGAGATGAACACAACAACAGTCAGATGTCTGCCAGAGCAGGCCGTAAAAGATGAAATAGGTGGTGTATTGATGTAAGGACTCCAGGAGTCAACAAAAAGCCCATCTGGATGGAGAGTTGAGGTTATATATTACCCTGGCAGGACTGATTCCCATCCTGCTCCCATTAGAAGACTGTTTCTGGAACTGGTGTAGCTGGAAAATCCTTTCCTTCAGCTCCTTTGTAGTTTCATCGGCCGCTGCGTGGACCACATCGCCACTACTGCGTCCTTTAACCAGCACGGCCCTGATAGCGGACACCAGCCTGGCTCCACACACACTGAGAACACAAACACCAACTTTGTTGTGCTACAGGTAGAAGTAAGAGCTGAGATGCATCTATACATCTTCTTGAATACCAGTATTTACATTTGAGTACTTACCGATACCAAATACTCATGTGAGTACTTATAAATACCACTTGAGCTTTAGTTTGATGCAATGCTTTGCTAGTCTTAACATTTATGATGCAGGAAATGGCTTTCAGGTCACCCAGAGCACTGTCACTGCACTCACAGCTTACAGCTCACAAACTCCAGGATTTTCCCGCTTTATTGTTTCCAGCAACATATAAGAGTTTTGAAGATTTCTAAAAGTCAAGTGCACTAAAGCATGTACGAAAAAGGTGGGGAGCCGGTGGTCCAACCCTGACCCAGTGCTGATGTGAGCGAGCAGGGCTCAGTAACAGAATCATTTGGGAAAACAGATGTTCGCCGGACAAGAGGCCCTGAACTCACCACAGAAGGTGTATGTATGAGGAAATCCAGTACTCTGCTGAGAGCATAAAGGCACTGCCTGTTGAAAGACGCATGCTGGCTGAGTTAATCAGGGTCTCATTAGACGGGAGCTCTCTCATCAGCTCGCATGAATCGAGAACCCTCAGAAGAGCCGTGAGAGTTGAACGCATACTGCACAAACATCACAATTTGTTGTTACGCCTCCACCGAGTGAAGCTAATGTCACTACTGCGTCCGCTACAAAGGGTGCCTTCAAGAGCTTCCCCCGTCATAGCACACATGATTGAACAGCTAAATCATTTCTGATAACCACTTTTGTTGTGGAGCCAAATGACTCAGCATCCAAAATAATCTGTAATGGTATGGAGAGTGATCTGCAGAGCTTAAGGTTTGATCATCAAAGTGAGCCAACCAAACGAAGACAGGCTTTGATGTAAAATGAACATGCTTTAGCAATCTAAATGTTATCACGAGAAGCTTACATGGGAGTCATTATAGGGATTTGAAGGGAATATCAAGCTGCAGTGGCAACAGGTGGATTTTATGATCACAGGTGTCCACCAGGTTAATGGGAAATATTCCCACCAATGGTAGTGGAACGCCCCTCCCACACAGAGCTGTGTTCGGTTCAGCTTTCAGGATCGAAGTGAGCTCACAAGAGCTGTACTGGCATTAAATTCAGGGAATATAGGCACTTAGGCAGAATGTGAAAAGCCGATGAAGCAAATCAAAGAAAATTCCACTCAATCATAAATCGCAAGTTTTACTGTTTTTGACTTCAGCAAATGCCAGATGCCTCCGATTTTATGATGCAGTATGTGAAATGGAAAATATCGCCACATTGTTCGGGATTAATGACAACATATAAATGATATATCCCAAAGTAAAGATTTGGACAAATGGGGGAACTGACTTAAGCAACAACAGTGTTTTCATTTTATGTTCTCAACGAAGAAACCATGATTCAGTTTTTATGTTATTATTTTTTGTTGTATGTGTTTATATGTTTTCTTTTTCACAGTTTCAGGATTTAACAGCTATTGCTTTGTTAAACAGGAAGTTAAATGGCTTTTACTTGATCATCAATACATGAAAATTAAAAATAAATCTTATTATCCAGAGATATGGATAGCTTAGCTTAACAGAAAGGAAGCAAGTGGTGAAACAGTTTAACTATTTCACAGACAGAAAAAAGGTTCAGCCAAACAACATTTTGCTAGAAAGAGTGAAGGTTAGGACATGAGTTTTGTTGATTAGTGACATTTAAATTGTATCAAATCTATCAACTTTCATTTCTGTATTCTAAAGGCAGCAAGCTGGTAAAACAGCATTAATACAGTAGCTAAGTATAAAGAAATAACTCTTTCCCTTCTTTCCAAAATAAATAAAATCCTCCCAGAGGTATTTCTAAAGCTCAAGGAACAACTCGTTTTATGATGTACATTTATTTATTTGTTCAAACTTTGCTTTGCGTGTTTGAAAATGAAGCTAAACTTGAGCAATTATTAGAATACCTCAGCTTGGTTCAGCCTAAACACTGGCTACTAAATGTACTGAAAAACTTTAAAGGTAACTTCTTACTTTGTTACAACAAATACCAAGTACTATTTTACCTTATGCCTTATTTCAGAATTGGAACACAATGAAACTTTCTTTATATCAGCCTGATTTGTGTCGGTTTCTCATCAAATCTAATCCATTTTGTCATAAAGACAATACCTCAACCCCCCAATAAGTCATGGAAGGATGGGAAGCGTGGACTTAGCTACGTGGTGTACCTTGGGTCAGGAATTTCCCCCAGTATTTCTTCCAGGTTGTCTAGAAACTGGACATAGTCAGACAGCCCTTTCACATGTTTCCTCAGTGGATCAGACTGTGCTGGAGCATAGCCCTTTCCTCCAAGCTGGATGGCCCTAATGAAAGATGTCACAGTCTGCAAAAAATATTAAAGAGACTTAAATGTTGCAACAGAGAAGATTATTCCATTAACTGAAAATACACAAGAGCTGATATCAAACAGAAAATAAAATCAGTGTGGAGGCTTTTTACCAAAAAGAGAGACGTTTTGCTATGGTAGGCAGCGTGTTTGATGTCAGTAAAAGCTTGTCGACCGAGGTTGCGACTGGGAACATCAAGGGTCACTGCCAAGGCCATGTCATTCTTGGAGTTTACAAGCAAACTCAGATATGAGCAGAAAACTTGTCTCACTGCCGTTTCTACCTGTTTCAAAAAGAAAACAGTATTTTAGCAAACACATTTTAGTGGGGAAAAAAATGGACAATGACAATATTATGTTTCATTGAGTGACTAAATTGTATATCATTCACTGTAGTTAGACTAAGCTAAGCAGAGATTTTGGAAATGGAAAAATCAAACCTAACTACAGTAGCAGCAACTACATAAAGTTTTTATGCTGTTTATTTCTAATTACAAACAACGTAAAAGCATGATTTCGTTACTGTAGGTGGGTTTGAAAGTAGGATTTTTAATTGTTATTGTTTACAGAGGTACAAGAGTGATATGTGCTCTCACCCAACTCTTTTATGAACAGTTTCCCTGAGTGTATGAACCACCAGAGTGGACATTAGCTTCTCAGCAAAAAAAATAAAAATATTTAACTCCCAAAAGATTACATCATAGAATAACTGATAATACAGCAGAAAGTCTTCACTAAAATCTCATAAATTAGCAAGTGACAGAAGAGGAAGGAGACTGTGTTACAGAAGCTGCTGTCCAGGTCCACACCACATTTTGCTTTAAACATCTGCAGGTAATTGAATTCATATTGCAGTCTTAAATCTGAGTGATATGATATAAAGTTCCTGTCAATAAGAACAGGATGGATTCCAGGCAGAAATTAAGCACACTGAAAAGGCTGGAAAAGTCAAATGCATGAATTTTGTCTGCGAGGAGAAAAGCACTTCATATTACTAAAACAACTATAGATGACGGTAGAAGTCAAAATGGAAAAAGTGAATTCCCCAATGAGAGGTCATGAAATAAATTGCACTTTTTATTCATCTACAGACGTTTGAATGGGCCTACCTGCGAGCTGCAAGGCCTGCTTTTACTGGATGGTGTTGATGGGACTGAGGAGTCTGGCAACTCTGGGATCTCAGCGTTCCCTGATAGGAAGTCAAACAACTGGACCTTGGCAAAAGAATAAAGAATGAATGAGAGAGATAAATTCATTGACTGTATCTCTAACTCTGTAGCCAATACAATCTTCCACAGTCACATCATCATCTGATCTCATCCAGCTTTTGCTCACCGGGCTCACAGGCTCCCCTGGATCAGACTCCACCGATCTCAGATGTTTGTACATGGTGAAGATATCAACCAGGTCCACGGTGTTGGAGCGCTTCAGGAAAGAATCATATGCCTCCAGGATGAGATCATAGTTGTCCAAGCGTGCAGAGCTGGGTGGTGGCAGGTGAAGTTTGTCTAACAATAAGTGTTTCCAGGCCATCAGGACATCACTCAGAAGCACTTTGAACTCTCCGCCTCGCTGTCGCAGGAGGAGAGAATACAGTGAAAGCAGCCCTCGTAATTACTAACAGCCGGGAAACAATCAGTTCAAAAGGAGAAAGACCAACAGTCCAAAAATAAGCCATGAGCGGTCTCAGTCGGAAAGCTGCGGTAATGTCATCAGTTATGGACGTGATGACAGTGAGCATGATGGTTCAATTGAACTACGTAGGGATGATGATGTGAACAAGGTTTAGACATTCTGGCTTTTTGGCCAGATGATGACTTACAACAAGGGTACTACTGCTTTAGGAGATCGGGGAACATATTTTACTATTTTAATCATGTTATTTTAATCTCTGAAAAAGTGACTCAATACACTGAGTTTGCTATTAGGAAAAATAGTTTTCTAATTCAAATGTGGACTGAATGAGTTCTTGGAAAGGCAGCTACTTTGGAAAGTTTATAGCTTGTCTAATTCCAGGTTTACTGACATTACTGTTGTGTATTCCAGAACTTATTTTACATTTTATTATTATCATTGCTATTATAAGCTGTTTATATGTTTGTGAACTGGTTTTGTTTGGAAACTTCATGCACAAATGGCAGTTTTAGTATCAACATACGTGTTTTATTAAAAGGGATGGACCTCACCTGTTTGTTCACCTCAGCCATTGCTAGTTGCAACACCCTCAGCATGCCATCGGCTCCATGAATGGTGGTCCTTTCAGACTCTAACACCCTGTGACATTCCCTCCTGAAGGTTTTCACCATCCGCTTGAGATGGTCTCTTAGAGTTTCCATTGTTCTCTAAAAATAAAGTAACATGAAACCCTTTCATGAAAAACTTTCGGATTAAGTTTCAATCAGTTTAAAATATAAAAAATACACACAGGCGTCAGTTGATCGAATCAATATATACAGATACAAATAAACTAAGAATAATAATAGAAAATAATTGTATCTAACATTTCTAACCTTTTATATCGTTCCAGGATTTGAGAGCACGTCCAAGACAAAACGCCACTATTTTTCAATTTTAAAATGACGGTGACGATTCCTACCTTGCATCCAATCAACTTTCAGTATACAGCAGTAGGGTGTCCCGTCTAAATCGAGATTTTTCTATGCATTATAATGTATTATACATAACCTTTTACCATAAAATAAGATTAAAAATACTTTTTAAAATATTTAATTTAAATATATCTTCGTATATTGTCATTTTATTTTAATATTTCTAGACGAGTTGGACATAAAATACCCTCTGTATTTTCACGCAGTGGTACATTCCGAGACGTACCCGGAAGAGCAATAAAACCTATCAAACCCGCGCAGCATTTGATTCAAGGTTCTCGTTGAATTAACGTGGTAATGTATATTCGTCGTTTTAGTTTTCTGAATTAACACGGACTCTCATTAGTGAGGATTCATTTTAGAATGCTCAGTTTGCGTGAAAAGACCTAAAAAAAGAAAAGCGAGATAAAGTTCTGTTTGGTTTGTTACCAGCTAACACTACTGTCACGTTTTACTACGTTCAGGTGATGTGCGTCAAACATTTGGCGAATGTGTGTATTTTGTTTGCCGAATTGAAGTGCAACGATTATAGTTTGGTATTAGTGTTTTAACTGTCTCATAAACACTTTCCACGTGCTGCACCAAAAAATATCTCTAAAAGTAGCATATGTTTGAATAGGATGTCGTTTTGTCCAAGCATCCTGAACAAAGCCTGTTTCAAAATAAATACATAGTTATTGAAGTATTTTTATTTTTTTGTTTGGTTTTCGTTTTATAAAACTCTCCCATAATTTTCCCTAAAAAAACAACAAATAATGGCTTAAGCTCCTCCAGCTGAATGCTACAAAAGATAAGTATTAACGAATCAATTTTATATTACAGTTTTGTAACATCGTAAGACAGTTAACAAAACAAAATGTGTGCATTAAATCTATGCAAGACTCAAATACTAAACACTTCAGAAAACTAATTCAGAAAACACTCCATGAAAATGGAGTTTGCGGTTTAAATGATTAGGTAGTCATCAAATTGAAAGGTCACATTAATAATATTGATAGAATATAGTCATCAAGATTGAAGTTTTAAAAAGAAAAAGTGACTGTGCAACTTCAACATGAGCATTCTAACATGAGTGTTAGAAATACAACTTGGAGGAGTGGAAGATGGGCTCACATCATGTTCAGTCTGTACACATCATCAAAAGCTCCATTGTCCTTATCAGTGAAAGTGAAAGTGTCCTTGTCAGTGAAAATCAAAGAAATAAGCATAGCGATTTTTCTTTAAAACCAGTTGGCATTGCAACCGGAATATTAATTAAATGCACATATTACTTGGAGCCTAAATGATAAATTGAATGGATGGCAGCGACCTCTTCCGGTAGCATGCCACCACGATACAGAAATTGTTGTGGTGGGGTTTGAGCAACTTAAAGAGTTCATGATGCCCACTTGCTTGCTACATCTCCGTGTGATCAGTGAGATGTGTCTGATCCATCCACAGGACCTCACAGGGAAATTTTAAAGCTTCAAGGATGAACTACACAATATTAGGACGCTGATCTGTCTTGTCTTTTCACTGTTCTGGTCTGTTACAGTCTGAACCAGCGTCTTTAGTGCATGCAATATGCAGGAAGACTCTACTCGCAGTCCCAGCTACACGGTGACATGCGAGGACTATGTCCATGTGGTGGAATTCAGTCCTTACAGCTCAGGTACCCATGCCTCTCTCCTGGCCTATGGTGGAAACCAGTTTGTGGTGGTGGGCACCTGCCTCTTCCAGGTTAGACATACAGCTTCACGCAGGCAGATTCATCCACTGTATAGCGTTATCCTTCTCTTATGAACTTAAATTTGCTCCAACAGGAGGAAGATATGGAGGTGGAACGAGTTGAATTTAATGTTCTTCGAGCTTTTCATCATGAATTGCGTGTCGATGCTCTGGTGTGGAGCCCCGAGTCTCGATTGGACAGGATACCAACTATCAGGTATGACCTTCTGACTTGATGTGATTTGATTATTTGACTTATTTTGATTAGTAACAAGATACTATAATATTATGTGTTATTCAAGCTCCTAACTTTAAAATGAGCAAAAATGACCAAAGAAATCATAAGAGAGGACTCGTAGTTGGAGAAAAAACAAAATACTGGGTTTTGTAATGTGGCCCACACACAGTATGTATCCAATGTACAATAGTGTCAGGCGAAAAGAAAATGATATCCATGTGCAGGAGTACAGTTCAAGTTTATTTTTGCTGTAACATCAACCATGAGAGCACTTTGGCTTCTCAAGTGCTCCTATGTTATTGTATTAGGGCAAATATTTTGCTTAAAAGTGTCCAATTAGAGCCGAAAGTTGGCTGTAAGAGCACATTTTTATGTAGGAAGCAATTTTATTTGACAGAATCTGTGTATGTTTATTTGTCTTTAACCTTAAAGGCCATGCCTTTCAGCTGCAGTAGTGTTAAATTCTGATCTTATTAGAAATTCCTGCCTTTATTTTATTGTTTTTATTATCGTTTTTCATTTTTATCTCGATGTACTACAGTGTGTCATGGCAGGAGAGAGTATAAAACAGAAAGGGCTCACAGCTTTGGTTTGAAGGTTTTAGATATCAGAAGATAGAATAAATCATCTGTTCCTTATTGGGACTTAAAACTAGGGCAACATTCACCTCAGATGAGCAAAAACACATTATATTTACACTGTCATTGTTTATTTTGACAATTTAGAAATGCTTGTAGCTAGCTTTAGACTTCCAGTTGCTCTTTTGGCAGAAAAGATGCTGTATAAACCATAAAAGTTAACAAATAAACAAGACCATGGATCTGGAAATAAAAAGTTTATCTTATTGATCATTGCACACTGACAACATAAAAAGATATTAAGTTGGTTTGTCGTCAACAAAGACAACTTGGTGATTTTTCTTTCTATAACCAAAAAGACAGTGAAGGATTTTATACCTTCCCACCGTGGTATCGAATTGTCACCCCAAGAATCGGAATTGAAGTGAATCGTGACTTGCTGCAAGATTCACACCCCTACTGGTGTTTGCAACTCACCAACAATGAAAACAGAGCAACACTAGTGGGACAGGCAGATGTTGTGACATTTTTTTTTTTAAAAAGTGGATAAAGCCGTCACCTACTAATACAGGAGGTCGGCGGTTCGATTCCACTCCGGCACATGTTGAAGTGTCCTTGGGCAAGACACTACCTTGCCTCCCGATGTGCCTATCGGGTGTATGAATGTGCGTGAATGTTGGCTCCTAAGCGCCCAGTTTGTTCCAATATAGGTGCTGTGTGAATGGGTATGAATGGGCGAATGAGAAATGTCATGTAAAGCGCTTTGAGTGGTCTGTGACTAGAAAAGCACTATACAAGTACAGTCCAATTACCATTTTTCGTCCTTCTGAGCACAACGTGCTGATGCAATGTGGCTCAGGTGTAAACTTTGATGTAACGTGACAACACTGCAAGATCCTTATGATGAATCGTGTCATTTAATACCATGATTAATTGTGAAAACAAGTAATCATGGCCTTCCAACTGGCACCTCAAAGCAGCACAGCATCATTGTGAAAATGTCAGTCCTTCCGGCAAACAGTAAATTTGTAATGCAGATAAAGCAACTAATGAGCATGTTTTGGTAGGAAATGAATCCTGTTTTTATACAGATGTAGAAATACGCTATTTGTCAAAAGATTCATGTGCACTGGCCTTTTATGTGATCAGTGTTGATTATTAGTAATGTCACAGTTTGAGTGAAATCTTTGTTGGAGAAGATTTCCTTAGTTTGTGTGTATAAAAGTAGTTTCTGGAGTTTTAGTTTAGTTGCTCCCTTTGGGTTATTCATGCAGCCACAGCTGCTGTTGTGACATGTTTTCAGGAGCAGATTTTGGTTCCCAGAGGTTAAATATGGCTTATTCATATCTTGCTGTTCTTTAATCTGACAAAGTGATTTATGTTTCTGCAATACAGTTCAATGTAACCACTGACTTCTTACGTCTTTAGTTGCATCAATTGAGGATTTATCTTGTTTTTGAATGAGCTGTGGCTTCCCTCTGTTGTTGCTCTCCTGTATTTCCCACATTTTTTCCCCCCTGCCCCCACTGAACCCCTTCTAATTTAGGTGCTTGACCTGTTTTGATGTGCTGTCTATTTTTAATGAAAGATGGTGTGTACCGTGGGACTTCTGCAGGTCAAGTGCCTCTCATTATGTAAGATCATCAGACTGTTTTAGTAGGATTAGAGGATGTCAAGCCATGCTTCGCTTCCGCATTAGAAACCTGACATCTGCCTTTAACATGGCAGGGTCGTTTTTCTAAGAAAGCACAGCAGTCCTGCTGTGTGAAAGTAGTCATCACCACTTCTTGCTGTCACACTGCAGCTGTCAGGATGTGAGCCAAGTTGTTTCAGGTGGCTTTGGACTGGAGGGAAGTAGCCCAACTACAGATTGTTAGAAAGCAAAGAGTTTCTGCCTAATTGGAGCAGTGGTTGGGAATGCTCTGCAGTCCCCCTGGAGGTGTTTAGGCTTTCTGTAATTGAAAAGGAAAGGCAGCGATAATTCCTGGCCTTCTGTGGTTTACTCCACAGGACCATTGAGCCAGCCCTGTGACGTGCGCACATATTATTGCGCTGATGATTTCCCACTCAAGTTCCATCCCTCCCTTCAGTCGGCACGTAGCTGTGCCTTCCAGGAAAAGTATAACGTTCTCACGGGCTCGAAGAGGGGGAGAGGGGGCTTGAACTGCCACCGCAGCAGCTTGTATTGAGAACAATCTGAAGACTATTGAAACCACAGACTTCCACTCCACACACTCATTTTTCAACCTTGGTTGTCACGTAGTAAATACAGTGGCCAATGCACTGAATAACAGGCTTTTCTAAGAGAGATGACAGGAAAAAAGAGGAGAGAAAATGATGTAGATGACATCAAGGAAAGACCTCCGGCTAGATTCTAACCAGGGACGGTGCAGTTCACAGTCTGCGGATTGTTTACCACGGATCTGATTTCATGTTGAATTACCACGGAAAAGACAATCAACAGTGATGCGTGAATTATATTCCTTGAACTTAAATCAAGCAGTTTGAACAGAACAGATCTCGCAGTTGCCCCTGATCCTTTTTTTTTTTAAATTTCCTGTGGGCCTCGCTGTAAAGATGAATAAAGATTATTTCTGAGGCATATTTAAAGGGCCATTCTGTCATTTTTTACCATAATTTTCTGCTTACCAGACTCTGATGACACACTGGCATTATGTGACTATTAGGTGCATTTCTGGAGCCAGCCTGGCTGAGAAACCACACTGTACAACTTTTTCAACCAGGACACGTGCATCATGCATGCAGAGTTTCGTACAGGTAGGATGTAAGATGGATGCCACATTAGCTGTCAATAGAGGTGCATCATTGAGAAAATTGCAAAAGTTGAGTAGTGTCTCTTTAAAGAAATAGTGTGTAATTAATTTGGTTTTATATTAATTAAAATTAAGTGTTGCTTTCATAAATATGTATTTTACGAAAGTATATTCACAATGGCATCAAAATAAAAAGTTCTCATTGCTTAGAATTAGTTATTTATAAATACATATGTGGCGGCGTGCCTCATACAAGGCTGCCATTTTGCAACGCCATCTTAAAATGCAGTAGCCAAAAGGGGACAAACTTGTTAGCAATGCGTGTTTTAGGGACACGCCCTGCCCCCCGTTGTTGTCGCTACCACAGTCGCTAACCGGTGGAGGATAAGGAGGAAGTTAACACGACCGTGGGGAACACAGTCTGTTCTTTTTCCCACTGACACAGAGGACTGATTTTATTCTTTGTCGCCTGAGAGGGAGGTCAAAATACCACGAAAATTAAATCATAATCGGGAGAAAACGAGTCTACATTGGGGCGGCATTTATGAGATGGAGACAATAAATGAAGGAGATGTGACAGTTTAGGTCAGATGATTAACAGTTACTTTCTATATAAACGCCATGCTAAGCAGCTGAATCATATGGCTGAATAAGCTTATGTGCAACTATTCAGCTCTGCAGGCTGCTAACTTTTCTATAGACATTTCTATGATTCAGCTGTGTTGGAGAAGGAATACATCTAAAAGTTGCTGCGTAGTAGTGCTGGAGGACCAGTTATGGGCTCCTGTATATAAACAAACTTCATCACTTGACAAGGCAGGTGATATGGACGTTGCTTTGCGGAGCATTGTATCCCCTGACAGCTACAGTATTCCTTGGAAGGTGAGAGGTGGTGGGGGGAGAGGGTAAAGTTGTTGTAAATCTGCAGTGTAACCGTTAGATGTTGTGGAAAATAAACTCTGGGGCTTTAAGAAAAACAGCAAGGCCCACCAGTCCTTTTACTGGTGACGCAAAACTGAAGCGATCTTCTAAAAAATCTCCTGAAACATGTTGGTGGTGTCCATAATGAGGTTAAAGACTGTGTGTCTGCATAATACCTGTGACCTTAAAGGTACAACAGTCTGACAGCTTATTATATATTAAATATATTTTATTACTATTATCCATCCATCTATCTGTATTGTCTTCCTTCTGTCCATCAATCTATCAACCATCATTAATCCATGAATTTTCCACCCTTCCACCCATACTCTGTCAGCCATCCATCCATAATCATCAATGGTCTGTCCATGAAGCATCCATCCATCAGCACAAGAACTTGAATTACTCATCTTTTAATGTTTTTGTTTTTTCCATTTCAGGGGCAATTTAAAGTTGTGAGATTTTTGACAGTCCTCTTTGGAAACAAGTTTCTTCCACTTTTTATGTCAACTAGTTGTAGGTTTCCAGAAATGGTCATCTGTCCATGTTACAGAATGCCAGGAAAGTGTATACAACATGGTGTTTGTAGAATGGGGACCTCAAGTCATAGTTTTCATAGTGTGGGGTAGAGTCCTATACACTAATATATTAACCATGTGTTAGAAATGTTTTTACAGGAGGGGATAAATCATGGCAGCAGACCCATATCGCCCCTATATCACTGTTGTGCCAGTGTATGAAAACTATCACTGGTCACTTCAATAGGAACAATAGTTTATTTGCTTGTCAATGCAAAATGTAATCAGCCAATCACATGGCAGCAATTCAGTCCAAGGGCCGCTGTCCTGCAGGTATTGCATGTATCCCTGCTTCAACACACATGACTCAAATTAAATGGATCCAGCAGCAAATTAAGTTCTGCACAATGATTAAATAATTTGAGTCAGGTGGTGTTGGAGCAAGGTGCATGGAAAACCTGCAGGATTGTGGCCCTCGAGGACCGGAGCTGTACATCCCTGATCTAGTCAGAAAGACATGGTCATGGTGACTTGCTGAAGTTCAAGCTGAGCTTCAAAATGAAAGAGAGAGGGGATTTAAGTATTTTACCTTTTTATATTTAAGTGACTTTGAAGAAGGCATGGTTGCTGGTGTGAGTATGATTTTCACACAAAACCATTTCTAGGCTTTTGAGATTTTCATTAACTTTGTCTTTTTAAAAGTATTAACTGGATTGCTCTAAAACCAGTATTTCTCATTTCTGTTGGTGCTAAAACGTTTTTTATTTGTAAAACTGAAGGAAAACTAGGAAGAAAACAATTGTGAGGGAGATTGTGTACCTCTTGTTTTAAAACAAACACTAGTTAGTGGGGTTAAAGAGCCTGTGCTAATATAATCTAGTCTACTGCTACAGTAAAACCCTGAAGTGTGTTAAGGGTGTTTTTAGTGACATCATGCCAAATCCATCTGGGCCTGCGACTGAAAATGTGTGAAGCGCTGTCTGTTTATTCTGGTGATACGTGTGTGTTTTTCTTGTCATAAGTGAGTTAGTGTAATTGTGTGAATAATTGCAGGCACTGGCATATACTAGGGCTGATTAGAGGGGAAAGTCCTCTCCCTGACTCTTCACAGGTTTTTGAACAAAGCTGTGCGTAAATGGCGTGAGCGATCTTGTTTTTCTTCGTGTTTATCTTTGCTCGCAATTAGAATCTCCCTGGCAGCGTTTGTACTGATCAGATTCCAAGTTTCTGCCACACACACCGCTCTCATCCTGAGTTGTCAGTCTACGCGGTTGCAGGAATGTATGCAGAAAGAGATTTCGTCTGTCACTGGTGTGTTTTTATGGTCCCTCCTTGTTTATTGTTATATCTTCTCTTCATTCTCGTTGTCCTCTCGTTGCAGATTGTGCACCGCAGCAGCTGACAGAAAGCTCCGCCTGCTGACTTCTGATCTTCAGGATAGGCATGAAGTCAAGGTAGTGCCACATCTGGAGCACATTGGGCAGAACTGTGCTTGTCATTTTGCATCAAGCTTTCTGTACTTAGTGCTGACATTTGGTACTTAGTGATACAGGAAACGTATCCGCACACAGAAAGCACAGCTGCAGCCAGTGTAGTGGAGCACAGTTTGCATAGAAAACATTCACTGAACAGTTTGAATTGTGTGTTTGCTGCTTTTGTTTGCTAATTGTGTCTTTCTGTATCTTTGCTTAGGTGATGGAGGGGCACACCAGCTACATTAACCATTTGGTGTTTGAGCCCACAGAGGGGAAACAAATTGCTTCCGTCAGTGATGACCACACTTGCAGGTCCATGCTTTTATATCTGTGTGTTTGAGCAAGTGTGTGTGTGTGTGTTCCCAGCTTCTGATTTTCAGTTCTGTTCTCTGTTAATGGTGCAGAAAGCCTTGACAGTGTTTCCACAGTGAAACATGACGCTAAGCACAACATGCTCCAGTGTGTCTGTGCATAAACACAGAGCTGCTTTGTAGCTTTACTAGCTAATTGGTTAAATATGGAAATCCAATTAGCTGCAGAAAGATTTTCCTCTCTTAGGGGGGCCTGTAACAAGATTCCCAAATTTTCCTTTTCAATTAAGACTAGCAGAGGGAAAAAATGTGTCAGTAGATAGGGTCAGAGCCGGGACAGCCTCTGTACTAGTGCTCCAGTTGATCAGTACTTACATTCATGGAGCTACTAGTTTTAAATTGTTGAGTTACATGCATTAGCAAGCTATTTTAATCATTTATCTTATCCTTTATGGTCCCTTGAGCAATCCATATCTCGATTACATATGATATGGCAATCTTGCCAATAACAGTTGTTTTTAACTTTTAGCATCTTGAAGTTCAGGGGCCTTTTCATCAAAAATTTTCGGAGCAAATACTGTCAAAAATGAGCCATCAGGCATAATTGGAGTGTATGTGAAAGTCTTGTATTCTCCTACTTGAAAACACTGGAAAAAGTTCTGAATGTTTAAATTTTCGATGCAGACTTCATAGCAAAGGGGTAGGAGTAGTTTTACGTTTTCAAGCAGGAAACAACGTGGCACCAAAATACTCGTAAATAAATAACAATGATTAACTTCATGATAAGGTAGATGTTTATGCATGACAGCAAACTTTGTCTATTTCTCTCTCCTTTTTCTCTTGCATAAAGGTTTTAATTGAAGGGACATTATAAATATATATATTCTAATGATGTATGTAATTTTAATTTCTGTCGTTATAAAGCTGAAAATTACGGTTCTTCTTTATGCTGTATTGTGAGCTGTGGTGTGACACGTGTGTTTTGTAAACCGAGAGCCACGAGCCGACCAGCCTCCTGATACGTTCCTGGTTAGACAGAGACAAAGTCTGTTTAAAGGCGAAGACTTTGGGATAATCTCAACACTGATTTGTTTTCACAGAGTGAATTAGTCGCCTGAAGATGAGATTTTCAGCCATGAAAATTTGCACAATTCTGCCCCTTCGTGTCACCTGATGATCACAGCTTTCACTTGCTGTGGTTACAAAGTACTGATAATTTACTAAGGGATTCACTTGAAGTATTGCTATTTACACCAAACGGCTTCCCTGCACACATCAGTGTGGTATTTCTGTTTCTGGGATGAAGAATGTGGAGATATGGGCAAGTTTGAAAACAATCACTTAGTTTTCTCAGGAAATCCTTACTGGAGCCTGTGGTATACATAATCATGTTGTAATCTTTAAGATTTCAGTCCAAAAAGTTTAGAGTCTCTGAACTTAAAGACACACAGTGTGACTTTCCGATTTTAAAACTTTGCATGACTGATTCTTGATGGCACTATGGCATCTGTTTTGAAGCCCAAAATGCTCAACATGTAAAAGAAAAAAAAACCTCATAAGGAAGAGTTTGTTTGGGTTTTTAGCATTTGAAACACACTTCTCAGTGGCTTTTTAAGTAGTTTGTGGACTGAAAATAAAAACATATGCACCTCTGTTAAAACATTTAGTGGGATTTCTTTTTCAAACGATCCCACAGATTGCAAAAAATCTCTTGGACTCACTTGTGGGTTCTATGACGTACTAAAAGTACATTGTAAAATCTCTTTTGTAAGAAAAATTTCCATATAATGATTAGAGAGGTTTGCCCTGACAGCTCCTGCATATAGAATAGAAGTCACAGCAAAAGGGCTCCCAAAGCTTCCCTTTCTTGAAATTTTTTTGGCGAACAATTAAATAGTTTCTCATGACGAAACACTTTAACAGCCACCAGCGTGATGATTGTCTTTTCCATCCACGTCTGGGATCACACGAGTAGAACAAGGCTCCTTCACTCTCATCTCCTGCCCTTTTCCCCTCCCTCCCCTGACCAGCCAGAGAAAATAGGAGTGTGCTCCATCTGTTGAAAGATTTAAATTCTGTCATGTTGAGAAAATATGGGACGCAGGAGGAAGACGGAGTCGGAACAAGGGATAGATCAAGTTAACAGGAGAAGACCTTCCAGTCAGCCCACACAAACTGAAGCTGGATGTGAGAGGAGGGAAGTGGTCGCGCAGAAAGGGAGGGAGGTTTATGTCAGCATGTATAGGCTCATGACCTCGCCGTCACTGTGTTGGCTTTGGCAGGAGCGCCTTCTCTATAAGTTTGCTTAGTTTTGTCATCGCTGTCCCCTGCAGCTGAGGGACCTGCTCTGCTGCCAGTACGCAACCAGACGCCGCAGCATCGAGGCGGGGAACCAGACTCCACTTCCTCAGGCTTCATGCATTCTAAATAGCTCAGTGGGTCAGTATAGATGAAGCAGGGCGGAGTTGCTTGGGGAATGTGCCACCTAGAGGTCACAAGGGCACACTGCAGGGCCCCTGAGAGGATTTGGAGTTGACTGAGTTCGCAGCTCAATTCAAGATAACACACCTGCTCCCTCGCTACATTATGTATATGGTTTAAAGCATTTAGTCCCGCACTTGCCGCTCAGTGATAATCCACTTGTTTTTCTTCCTCTATATTGTGCAAGAGAAGCAATTTCCAGCTGTGTGATATTAATCCATTTTTCCATTTGCTTTTCATCAGACTTTCTTATAAGGTGACAAATAAAATCCAGGTTTTATTTGCTACGTATGCGTTTTAGAATTACAACCCCATCGGCTTAAAGTCCAGTGTTGTGTTTTCATTGTGAAAACAAAAAGTAGTCTTGTATTTAATCAAAAATGGTGCAAAGATGGCACTTAAAAGTGTTTTCTCATTTTTTTGTTGATGCCTGTATTATATTCCAAGAAAGTCAGGACAGATGGATCTTTATCGATTTGTGTCATGTTTTTTTGTTTGTAAAACCTCAGATATTCCCAGTGGTAACAGGTCTTGTCTTCAGGTAGGCCTGTTTTACGGATATTATTCCTGCATGACTACTACTACTACTACTACTACTACTACCGTCATTTAGCAGACGCTTTTATCCAAAGCGACGTACATTTGAGAGAACAACACAAGCATAAATTCAAGGAGTAGGATACACTTTGAACAGGTGGACTGCTGGTCATCGATGTAGTTATGT
>JAVQJG010053676.1:0-25690 GCA_036024015.1 Craterocephalus amniculus | reverse complement strand
AACACATATAACTATACAACATGGCATTGAATATTCAGAATTTATGAATGCACTCATGGAAAATATTTTAAATTGGCATTGATGACCAGAGCAATGGATGGAGAACAAAACCTCTGATTCGCCTCATCTGATACTTCAGCCTCTCTAACTAAAGATGGTAAAACATGAAGGAAATTTTGCTGAAGAAAGAATTAAAACATGTGGACATTGCAATGGGAACTACCATTCTAATTGTATGGAATAGAAAGGCAGGCTATTTCTAAAAGTATCTTTTTAGAAAAGTCATTTTAAAATACATTTACACAGCATGGCATTAATAATAATAAATTAATATTTAAATATAATATTTTCATGTCAGTAAGTGACCAAGTTATCAGACCAATGTGGAGGAAACAAATATTTTTATCATGATAATCTGCATTTATACTATGAGGCAAAAGCACGTGTTAAATCAGATCAGGGCAGCATCATGTGTTCCCTCTTTATGCTGCAGCCACCTCTATTCTTAATAAAATGGCTAAAAGTAAGTCGGTTCTGAACTAAGTGGAGTTTTTACTCCATTGAAACTTATAGTTAACGTTATAGATCAGTGGAAGGTAACTGGTCTGTTAAATCAGCTGAGAATCTGCTGTGTGAAATCATCCTGCAAACTGAAAATTTGTGTAGCTTACAGAATATTTTTTATAACAAATCCGAAAATTTCCTTTAGTCCAAACAGTAAACACTTGTAACTAAAAGGGGCGGTGGATCTTCCAGGAAAGCGCTGATTTAGGCCTACCGAGAATGTGATGAAGTGCGGACGAGCCGCGCAGATAGCCTGACGGTAACTGAGAGCGTTTACCTGATGGTGTGTTTAAGTGAACATGGTGTGTCGGACGTGGGAGCTCCAGTGAATGTAATCCCAAGGTTGAGGCCCCCGGGACTTCGCAGTCTTACAGACGTACAGTAAAACATTGAACAGCTGTTCATGTTAGCAGTTTTCTGTCCCGTCGGTGAGATTGATCCGGATTCTGAGTTGGAGATCTGGACCAGTGGACCGATGGACCGGTGGACCGATGGACCGATGGACCGGTGTCCTCTTCTGTACCTGAGGAAGGAGGTGGATCCTCGGAGAGCAGCTGTCTGTTACACAGGACCTCAGAAAAGAGGCTTAAAGCTTCCTCCGCCAACCAGACATGATGATGATGATGATTATGATGATGATGATGATTATGCCTACAAGTTGTTTTTTACAAGACAAACCTAAGGAGCAGGAGTCCATATTTCTCTAGGAGAGGAACAAACTGCAGAAAACCAGAGCCAGACTGGGAACCAGTAAGCTTCAGAGTGCTGGTACAACAGTGAATGGAAAGTTTAAAATATTCTTTTATTTTCATTTACCCTTTTGTTTTATTTACAGAACATACAAGTTGTGAATGTATTTATGAAAAAATTTCTTAATATCTACTACTACATTTGAGGGTTTCAATGGGTTACATGATTTTAACAGACATGAACAGATCCCTATTATTTATTTGAGTTGTCTGTCTTTTCAAATAAAATCTTAAATGGAAGCTATGATAACAGTCTGCTATTCTTCATTTTGGAATATTTTGGAACATTTTTGGAATATTTATTCCTTTTAGAGCACCTATTATCTGTATCTGGGTCAGAGTCATCCGATCCAAAATTACTTTGAACAACCAGGATAAAAGTAAGTACAAGATCCTCCATTGGAAAAAAAATTTGATTACCAAATCTGGATAACTTTTATCTGAATTGAATCTTTTGAGCAACATGTGCCTTGGTCTTAAAAAGAGATTTTAGTCCCGTAATTTTATCCTAGCATATCTAAACGTTTTAATTGTGTTTTTAAATTGGTTTTAGTGTTTATGTAACTTCTTTTAATATATTTTATAGTTTTAATTGTTGTATCTTGATATCTTCATAGTTTTTCAACTCTTTGTAAGAACCATGTTCTTTTTAGAAGTGCAGACTTAATGTGGAAGTGCCTTCATTTTAATATAGGCCTACTATCAAGTATGGTAACCCTGTGTTTGATAAATATGCCTATACACTACAAATAAAATGGACTGGATGAGAATTACCATGTTTACATCTGCCATTTGATTTATTTTTATATCATTTAATTGTTAAATTTGAAATTATATTTAGTGATACATAGTTTTATTTCACAATTGATTAATCAGCATGAAAATGTGGTACTGCTTTTTCGATGACTCTCATGGTCCTCCATATGGTCCTCCATAATTCCAGACCCCTAATATATCTTCTTCCTTGTGTTGTTTCAATTCTTCTTCCACTTAGTTTCATTGCAGGCTGCATATTCACAGAGCGGACACAGGAACAGCCTGCAGGGGACGCACGTCTTCACAAGGACCATCTGATAAGTGCAGGCTGCTTTTCCTTTAAACCCTGACGCAGTTCAACTGGTGCCCCACTTTGTGGCGTGAGGCAGCGGCGTCTGCAGCGCAGAGCGGGGCTCGTTGGTGCGTACTCCTCTGTCCGGGGACGTCGGCGCTTCGCTGGGGCCTCCCCAGCACACCGCTCTCATCATGGACTTTTTACTGGGAAATCCGTTCAGCACGACGGTGGGACAGCGCATCGGTGAGCTCTTTTCCAGCCCGATGGTTACATCGGAGCTGTGAAAGCCGAACAGCTTCTTCAGGCTCAGTTATCTTTTCTCAGGTTATACGCAGCTTCTCTCTGCTGGGCAGCTTTTTATTTAGGGGCTGTTTAGATGGCTTTTAGCACGAAATATCGTTATGAGAAAACAGAGAAAGAAAATTGACTTAAAGGCACTGAGGCTGACAGAGACAACGGCTTATGGTTTGATTGACGCGTCCTTTGGACAATGATGTGGCGGAGGCGGAGGGAGGCGGCGCAGGTGATTGGTGGTTGGCGTGTCCATTTTAACCTGCAAAGAAGTGGGCGGGACATCCAATGACCAACATCCCCCTGACCCAAATGTGATGGAGCCTCCTTTTTTTAGCACAATGTGCTCTCATTGACTGATGGGAAATGGGCGTTAGTCATTATTAGAAGGAGATTTAATTAAACGGTTCAGCAGGTTGCTGCATAATATGCAAACTAGTTATTTACAAGGCTGTAATAAAACGGCAATAAATGTATAATTTTGCGAACTCTTCAACATTTGCTTCCACAGACACCTTATTTACCTATTGGCTTTTTTCTGTGGTTACACCTGCTGTTTATACATCTAGGCTATAAATAGTGCATGGTGTATTATGTAAACATTTAGCTCTTTTAGAAACGTGACTGGCAACCAAATACTGAACCTTATGTACAAAGTTAACCCTTCGGTGTTGTGTGACAGGCACTTAGATTTAGTCATTTAAGCTAAGTGTTTTACAACTGAGGATTTACATGTAAGCTCAGTACAGTAAACCTTCTATTTAATTTCCCTTGAATGACAGAGTAGCTACAGTAGTGCAGAATACTGTATTTTACCTTATGTTTTTTTAAAATCTGCTGAGTGTTTTATTGTTTTTTACGATGTACAGTGTCCTTGAGGGCCTGAAAGGCACTTATAGATAAAATACATTATTGTTATTATTATACTCTAAGTACAAGTGTATTAGATTATGTGTGTTAGATAAGTTAGGACAGGAGTTGCTCTTGAAAGAAATCAGACGTCAGATTATAAAAGGGGCACCCCGGCTCTGATAGCTGGCAGTGCCACACATCATTCCTGAGGGGAGCGCAGGGGTCAGGAAAGAAGCTAAATTTGGTTTAAACAACTTAGATAACTGGGTGCTCAATATCCCTCTGTATGCAGTATTGGTGTTGATGGAGTGACTTGTGTTATTATTTTGCCAACCAAACAGCAGATGCCCCACCATAAGACCCTCTGAACGGGTTTCACAGTGCATGCTGGGAAATTTGCTAGAATAGCACTAATATAGTTCAGGAAATACCCATTCCAACTCGAGAGTGTTAGCTACAGTCTGATTGTTTTTATTGTAAAGTGTAAAATGGCATCATGAGCAACAGATGCAACATGGTCAGCAAAAAACATCAGTCACCAAATCTTTTGCAACTTTCGTTAGGAGCATAAAGATGCATTTAAGTATTGATATTGCATTGGACGGATTAATTGGCTATGAAAGCGGATAATGTCAGAGAGAAAAGCCAATGTCAGTGGAAAAAACGTGAGGTCATCTAGGTACAGTCATTTATATGCAGTGATAGGAGAAGCTGTTCTAACAGGTGACCTGGCTTACGGAGATGAAGGGTTCCAGTAAAGAGCCTTGGGGCACACCGTTTGCAAGTTTGGTTTATTATCATATTATAGAATTTAAAATCTCTCACCATGCTAATTTTGTTCAGAGTTCATTGCAATATGCCAACTATTTTGTGCCGCTTAGCAGAGAAGAAAGAATTATTTGTAGCGATGCCAGATTTTTAAGTGGTTACTTTGCAAGACCATTCAAAAGCTCAGACTCACTTCAGTTTTATGTTTCTTCACATTTAATCCTGAAGACCATTAAATCTGGGACTGCACCCTTTTTTCCCCCTTCCATTCCCCCTTCATTTTATGTATGACATTCTTTGAACACAAAGGAATGCTTCACAAAACACATTTTTAAATGATTTCCAGAAAACTAAAGTCATTTAATTGAGAGAAAAAGGAAAAAAAGGAAACATTTACAGAAGATTATTGTAATGAAGTAGAAATAAATCCTTAGTGCACTTAAGTAGAATTTAGGTACCCATATTTCTCTTTACAGTAATATAGTCAATGTGAGCTATTTCTTTTTTTAGATTTTCTTTCATAATTTTTATCAAATAATCAACATAACCAAACAAAAAACAAGAGAGTACAGACCCAGAAAAGTGTGACTGTCATGGGTGCAGCAAACAGCGCTCTGCAGACGGGGAATATTAAGAGCAGCACGTTGTTCCTCATGCATGTCATTGAAGGTGCCGGCTGTAAGAGTGAATCTAGAAAAACATGTTGAGTCAGTGTTTGTTGCACTTAGCAGTCTGGAATGGCTGCTGGCAATGGCGGATTGATAGATAAAGCTCATTTCCTCACACTTAGCTCAGCGTGCTTAACATACGAAGACAAGACATGAGAAAAGAATCAACAAGCAACACATTCAGATATAGTCATATGTATGTGAGCTCATTCATTTCTACATATCCAAAGACCACAGGCAGATTTCACACATCACACATATAATGTTCAGGAAAATGCAACACAAAAGCATGTAGGAATGTTTTACGTTTTTCTTTGAATCTAGCCACAGTCCAGCCAGCAGCTTTTCTCCAGAGAGCTGGACCCCAGTCACGGAAAGCACGCTCTGCACACATGGATATAACTCTGAGAACTGCTTCACCTAAAGGCCTGAGAGACCTGATTCATAGACTGTAAGCGAGTCAGAGATGAACCGAGGGGGGAAAGCATTAAGTGCTTTATGGACCAGTAAGAGGATTTTAAAGGTGTTTCAACGTTGAGCTGTGAGCATCTGAAGTGACTTCAGTACGAGAGTAACGTGTTCAAATTGATTTATAAAAGTGTTGAAGTCATCTTGCTGATCACTCGGGTAGTCCTGCAAATCAAGTGGTGGAATAGTTTAATCATCTCAGGCAGCATGAAACAAATTTAGATGAAATTTCTATCTTTTAATATGACAGTTACTATAAAGTATTATAATATGTAAGTAATGTCATTGGTACTGTTCAGGATTTTTCAAACTGAATTCAGATCATACGAGAAAAATTCTGCAGTATAGAAGGAAATAAAACTTATAATCCAGTTGTCCCAGCTTTCCACACACAGCACTTATCTGTGTAGATATTGAGTGTCAAGATGTGTGAAGAATTCTCACAATTCCACATGTACAAGCGAACTGATTCATGCTCAAATGTAATCTCATCTGTAGACATCAGGCCATGTGTTCACGTGACTGAACACCTATTTAACAATTTGTATGCACATCAAGCCTTGTCAACAAAAATTAGTACATCTGGGAGGCTGAGAGTAAAAATCTGGATAAAAAATATTAAAACTTGTGCAGGTCGTAAATGTGAACATGGATTTTTTTTTTAGATTAAATCATTGTGTGTGATTTCAGCATGCATTTTTTTAGGGACCCATAGTTACTGATTTACACATTTGTAACTATTTTCTCTTGGTATTACAGCTTTTATAGGTTTACATGTTTTGCAGCCAATATATTGAGCTTTTATCTCTATATCGTACAAAGACTAAGATTTCTGTTCATGTCCAACTAAAATATCTGCACTGAAGATATTAGCTTCATATTTTCAACTGTGTCACATCTGGTTTGCCTTTCTTTTCAGAGTGTGCTACCAGCTCCAGTTTACCCTCTGAAGACTGGGAGCTCAACATGGAAATCTGCGACCTGGTCAACAGCTCAGAGGAAGGGTGTGTGTGTGTGTGTGTGTGTTTGTTTTATGTGTCAGTGCCAGAAATGAGAGAATCCCCTCTGGAGGTTCCATCCCTCTGACTGTTGCAAACACTTATTACAGGCCTAAAGACGCAGTCAGAGCCATAAAGAAGCGGATTGTCGGCAACAAGAACTTCAAGGAGGTCATGCTGGCCCTGACTGTGAGTGTTGACTCTTGTAAAATCAGTGTGTCTAATCTGAGATCTTCCCTCTGACGCCCTTTGTCGCCTTTTTGGCTGCAGGTGCTGGAGACCTGTGTGAAGAATTGCGGCTACAGATTTCACGTCCTGGTGACGGCACGGGACTTCATCGAGGGGGTTCTAGTGAGGACCATCATCCCCAGGAACAACCCTCCGTTAGTGGTGCACGACAGAGTGCTCAGCATTATCCAGGTGAGGCATGATCGCATGCTCAGAGTCGCCTCATTGCCTCGCAGTCAGGCGCTAATCTCTGCCTTTCCCCTTTCCAGGCGTGGGCTGATGCATTCCGCAGCTCGCCCGACCTGACAGGCGTGGTGTCTGTGTATGAAGACCTGCGCAGGAAAGGGCTTGAGTTCCCCGTGACTGAACTCGATGGTTACACACCTTCTCAAGCAACAAAAAAGGTCCCGAAATGGTTGGGTGCACGTGTTTTCCTGCTTTTCTCCACTCCGGCGCTGCCTCTTATCTTCGGTCTTTCTGTGCTTCTGCCTGTCAGACTGTGCCTGGGAACGGCCCTGCTGTTACTACTTTGCCTGCTGTGTGTTTGTCTTCCAAACCTCCGCTCATCCCATCTCAGACCTCTGAGCTTAAACTGGCCCTTGATGGAACCAACGCCCTCACCCCCACCCAGGTGATGGAGCCTCGACGGGACGTGTGATTCCCAGTCTTTCTCTTTCTGTTGGTTTAAACGTCGCCTCACTGCTGCTTTCTCAACTCTTTTTAACCTTAAACCCCTCTCAGTATTTGCTTTATCCAAGGAGGCGTCATCGCTGAGTTTATTCAGTAATTAAAACTGTTATTCCAGGTGAAACAGCTGAAGACAGAGCTGGGAGTGGTGCGGAGCAACCTGACCATGATGTCCGACATGATGAGCCAGCTGGACCCAGTCACAGTAAAGCAGGCAGACATGGAGCTGTTGGAGGTAAAAACAAAAAAAAAACGGGGAAAAAAAACATTTTTATCTAAATAAACGTGTTTTTGTGCAGAAATTAAAATGTATTTTGCTTTATTGTTGCAAGAAAATTATTTATTTTCTGTCATGTTGAGTAAATTTACATTTTAATCTAAATAAACATGTGTTTTTGTGCAAAATTTTAAATGTTTTTTGCTTATTGTTGCAGGAAAATGATTTCCTTCCTGTCATGTTGAGTAATTCTGCATTTGAATCTAGATAAACACGTGTTTTAGGCAGAAATTGCAATATTTTTTTGCTTTATTGTTGCAGGAAAATGATTTGCTTCCAGTCATGTTGAGCAATTTAGCATTTTAATCTAAATAAACCTGTGTTTTAGTGCAGAAATTGAAATGTTCTTTGCTTCATTGCTGCAGGAAAATGATTTGCTTCCTGTCACGTTCCTGTCATTGCCCTTAACTGATCTAGTGCTGTTTACTTTTTGTGTTGCATCTACCCCGTCAATCCCCTCCCCACCCACACGTTCTTTGTCTCATTGTGTCTTTAGCAGTTATACACTGTATGTAAGGAAATGCAAGACAGGATAGTGAAGATTGTCCCCAGACTCAGTGAGGAGAGGCTAATCGAGGAGTTATTGGCTACCAATGATGAAATGAACAACGCCTTTACTCGCTACCAGAGGTAACGCCGTTATTATGATTCATATTTTCAGTGTTTCACCACTTCTTATATCTCCTCTTATTGTATTTATTCCTTCCTTTGCACACAGGTTTGAAAAGCGGATAACAAATTGTCAAAACTCAGAACAGAAGGTAAAAAAACTGTTAAGGCTCTTTTCATCCTTCCCATTTCACAGCTCAGTGGTCAAAACGGTATTAGATTGAACAAATGTCTTTTCTTTTACTTTCAGAGCCATACTTATGTCAACCTCGCGGACCTCGATTTGAAAACCGAGTCCGTCTGCCAGTCGGGCTTCACATCGGTGAAAAGCGACAGCTCCCTTAGCTTGTCAAAAGCGGACAGTTTGTCTAGTCAGATGGCAAAACTTAGTGAGTTCCGCACTTTGCATTATGTGTTTTATGACAGGAATATTTCTGAAAAGTTGCAATCATGTGTAAACTAAGAATAAAATTTAAATGAACTTTTGAAAATGACTGAAACCTCATGCTTAATTGAGATGATAGAACATCAAATATTGAAGGAGAGAAATATTTTTTTCGTTTTATTTTGTCCTATTTAGCAGCTTTAGGCCTCAAACTAAATTTAATCTGCTACAGGTTTCAGACCACTTTTGTGTAGTTTTATGTTTCATAAAATAGTACATCTGAGCATCATCTTTCTGAAATAAAGAACCCCTGTCCTCGAAATGGCAGCATATGTTGCTCCAAAACCTGTGCATACAAACCTGAGTATCTGCAGGATGTCCAGCTATGCTGTGCAGATGCTGTTTTTTGAGCTCTGCAGGAATAGGATTCATTTCCTCATCAGGTTTACAGGCATCAGACTTCATCACAGTTTATTTCATCATTTAATTTCTCCTTAATGAGCCCAGAGAGAGCTGCAGCATTTCTGCACCTTGAACATCCAGATTTACTTTATAAAGAACTTCCTTGGGAGGTTTAGAATCATCATTCAACCTAATAATTCAGGAACAAAGGTTTAATATTTACTTATTTGCACAGTTAATACAAGAATTAAATGTGAACTTGCTGTGTATACTCTACTGCTTGAAGTTCTGTGCACTGAAATCTGTTACTTGTTCTTTTCACAGGTACAAGTGAATCAGATGATGCGTTGCCACTGAAGATAAATCCATTGACTCATCAGAGACTGAGGTGCAGAAAGACAAAAAAAAAAGAAACCTTGATATTTCAGATCCTGAAGACAGAAACAGTACAACAGATTTTATACAGTCATGGATGTACCATTTGTACACTTAGCTGTAGACTAAAAATGGTCTTTAGGAAAGGTTTGGAGTATCTCGATGTTTGCAGAAACAATTAGATTTTGTAATTTACAAAAAATTGGCACACTTGATGTACAGTTATTTTAGTGATCCAGGTTGCAGACATGAAATAATTCCAGGGTTTTTCTCAAGATTTAGAAACTTTACAGTATAATTTCCTGACTCATTCCTTTTGTAATAATTAGTCTTGCGTTGTAATTTAGGCAAACAGATTTCTTGGTAATTAACCAACTTGAACATTTTGTGTTTCAGTGATAAAAACGGAGTTGCAGTGGACGGTCTGGCTCGAGCTCAAGACGGCAGTTTACAAAACACTGGACTGGTAAGAGGAGATGCAGTGCAACTCTGGATTTACACAGTTTGACAGGTTTAGTCACAAGATTTACTGAATTTGTTCCCGTCTGCCGTGGGATCTTTGAGACCACGGGAAAACTTTAACGATGGAATCTGAACAGAATCCCCGAGCATAACTGTTACTGAAGTGAAGATGTTGCCTTTTACACCGTAACTGTTTCCTCTTAAATGAACTTTCTGTCTGTGTACAAAGGATGACAGTCCAGCCTCCACCCGCAGCTCCTCACCAAAGTTAGATTGGATGATTAAAAGGGGAATGGTGGGTCTCAGTCCACAGATCAGTGTGTCCCATCCCCCTAACATCTTGTGTCTCCTGGGTTTTTTTTGTTTTGGTTTGGAGATTGCACTTTTCCCATGCTGTGGTTTTGGATTGCTTTTTTTTCTGAGTCACTTTTTTTTAATTTGGTAGCTCAGGGTTTGAGATAAAACACAAATGGGTTTGCATGCTAGTTTTGGTGTGTAAGAGCATGACAGTGTTTGGTTTGCATTGTCTCAAAATGTTGTATTGTTTCTTTTTCCTTTGTTTACAAATCTGTAGGTGTTACTTTGTGTCTTTTGAGGGGGAATGGGGGATATGGTGCATTATCAGTGACTCTTATATGACTTCACTGATCAACCTGCTGTTCTGCTTTTTGTCTCAGATTCCCATCAACCAGTCCAATGTCATGGATGATATTGAGAAATGGCTTGCGCTAGACGATGAGGTTAGTAACTGGACTACTCGGTTTCTCAGATATTTATTGATCATTTTTCAGCATACAACAATTATCATGGAATTACAATCCTAGAGGAATTTCAGGCAGCTTTACAGTCAAAACACAAATAGTCTGGCTTTGTGAAGAATATTTTAAAAGGGATTAAAAGGGGACAAAAAGAGTCATCATTGAGTTGTGATTCAGCAATTTCTTCAGCCAATGAGTAGAAGTATGAGAAAGTCATGCATGTTGAAAAATAAAGTGACTTTGGAAGAATGGAAGGAACTAAAGAAATAGAATAAAGATTTAAGTAGAATATGTAGAGTGACTAAAACTTTGGCGTTACCACAGGCATACTTGTGTCAGAGAAAGCGTCAATCCATAGATTTATAGTTTTTTTAAGCATTCATAATTATTTGAATAAGTATGCAACATGTAAAACCACACTTCTTTATTTTTTACACAGTATGACGACTTTGAGGAGTCAGACGGTGTTACCAGTGAAGGTGAGAATCTTTCAATTAAGTTGCTGTTATCCAGATATTTAATTAATGGAAATACTTAATTTTAAAGAAAAGTTCATTTCTACTGAATGAACGAACCTCCCTTATGTGGAACTTTGGATTGCTTGTATCAGTTCACCTATAATGTTAGCTATCCCTGCAATTGCCCAGCAGGTGGCATTATAGGCATTATTGGGTGGAAGGTGCCTCACATAACCTTCACTCAGACTTCCAAGCAGTACACCTAAGCACTGATTTTCAGCTTTCTGGACACTGTAATTTACCTCTCTAAGTGAATATAATTTCTCTCTCTTTGCAGAGTTTGACAGATTTTTGGCAGAAAGAGCAAAAGCAGCAGAGCGCCTGCCATCTCTTCGAGCGTCCTCTCAAGAGGCCGACTTCTCCAGTTCTTAAGCTGCACACAGATCCTGACAGACTAACACTACTCATGAAGCTTCTGCACCATCGGTGGGGGAAAAAAATAGGATTTCTTGTCGCTGAAAGGCTAAATGGCACATATGTTGGAAACTGCATTCCATATTTGAGGAAGGACTTCAGGGATGTATGTGTACCCTGCTCTTTACTGCGGAGCAAACATGCTTTTAACTGGTGGTATGTTAACAGTACAAAGGTTTTTACTTGACATTGTTGTGAGGGTTTGTTTGTTTGTGAGCAAACATTTGCACATTTTATATGGTTATGTTACTGCTGTTGAAGGAAGATGGATATTGTTACAAAAAAAAATACTTTGCGACCAGGATTATGTATTATATTGCTGTTAAATATAAAAATCTATATATATACTGTATATATTGGTAATAACAGGGGTAAAAGAAAAAGCCACAATAGCAAGAAGCCCAGCTGTAACATACTGTGATCATTTGATGCTTCAGGTCAATATTGTCCAATGTGGAAGAAACTACTTTTTTTTTTTTACTTCCAGTTTTTCCCTATGAAGATGTTTTACTTGAAGTTTTAACAAAGTCTTTACAGACTGCTGTCATATATTAAACTAAAACTGTTAACTGGATATCTGACTAGTCCTTTTTTCACTTAGGTTTTTCTGTTCTTGTATTTTTTACACCTGAGCTACATTTCTTTAATGCAAACAATACAGAGAACAAGTCTTAGGAGTTGCTTCTGTTCTTATATTTATGACTGTATGATTAGTTAGATAAAAAGCTAATGCCGTGCATTTGTTTGTTTTACCAAAAATTATCCCTTATTATTTCAGATGTACAGAAAGAATATAAGAAGGTGAAACAGCGCCACGGTTGATAGCAGGGCTCAGCAGCTAACTGTTTCCGCCTGCTAACGTATATGTAGTGAATAAATATTATTGGACAAAACAAGCCACGTGTCAGACGACGCTAAAATCTAATTGGTCCTTGGTATATACACCCATTTATGTTACGTGACGCAACTACGTATGCCTGTTTTTTAATGTCCAGCCGTGCAGTGTCACGTTTAAAAACCTGTTTTAAAAAAAATTAGGAATTTCCGAACATGTCTCTCGGAAAGGCTGCCCGAAGTTTGATGCGACCGGTCCGTGGGGCCCTGCGGTCCCCGGAGTCGGTTCCGAAGCGGAGCTATGCCGCGGTGGCTGAAGCCAAAGCGGTGCTGGAGCACGAGCTCGATTCTATTCGAGCCGCGGGGACGTGGAAAGCTGAGAGGATCATCACCTCCAAGCAGGGTCCTCAAATCAACGTGGACGGCAGTCGCGGCAGTAAGTGGCCGTAGTTTGCGTGTTATTTAAGTGTCTTTAAAAGCACATTTACATAAAGTATGACTTCGACATATAAATTAGTAAAAAAATAAATTGCATCACAGTGTATTACTTCGTCTTTTGGGCAAAGTTATACAGATAAATATTATACAGCTTAACTCAATATATTTGTCTTGTAAATAGCTTTATATAGCTGTCTATTGCTGAATATGGTCAGTGACGCTCTGACATGGAAGAGGCACCTGACAGAAGTGCTTTTTATTCTATTTTTTTCTAATTATCAGGGGACTTATTGCACTTGACTATATATTAGTTGTATCACGGGAAGCTTTAAAAGTCCCAAGTAGGGGAAATTGTAACAGTACCCTGCACATCAGACAAACTGTTGTGAAACAGTTATTCAGAAAAGTATTATGTGTGTTAAGTGCTTTTGTTGCCTATTATTAGTGATCCATTAGAAGTAAATTTACTTGGTTACCTTACTTCACTGATCTGAAAAATGTATTAGAAATACTTTATTAATCCCAGAGGGAAATTCAATATTGTATTAGGTTTTGTTTTTGACAATAATATTAATATATGATCATATTATCTGGATATACCTGCTCTTAGTTGTGGCTTTTCCTAAATGTTATTTCATGATTAAACTTCATGATTAATACAAATATGTTAGATTATTCTTTGTCTACAAATGTTTATAACATCAGTTGTGGCCTGCTTTAACCCAAGGATTAAAATTTAAATCTTGGCTGGTTTTTGGATTAGTAAATAACTGAACCTTCAGCTGGACTCCAGCAGCTAATCTCTACCTTTCTGCTGTCCTGCCAGCAAAGCAGCTAATCAGATGTTGACATTTCAGCAAGAATCTTTGCCAGACATCGACTGCTGATTCATGAATGGCTCGGTCACTATAGGTTTTGACCTCTCGTGTGGGGAAACTTTTCAGTTCACATGCACGGCAGAACCACGGTCACGTGCATTGTGTTGTTTCTGTCCGTCATTGTTCTGACACGTGTGCTCTTTATCGGATTGGCTTTTGGCCTAAACATAGGCATAATTTCAATTACAGGCTCACATTGTTTATTGTGTTACTGGTTTGAATTAGAAAGGGGTCGCTTATTCTTAATCTGAAACAATGACTGTGTTCTAAATGTTTCTCTTAGGTATTTTAAATTTCTGTGCCAATAACTACCTTGGCCTCTCCAGTCATCCAGAGGTGGTGCAGGCAGGAATTGATGCTCTGAAGTCCTATGGCGCTGGAATGAGCTCTGTCCGATTCATCTGTGGCACACAGGTATGTTGATGAAGTCAAGTCAAAACTTTTTGACTCAGTAAAACAGTAAACAGCATTAAACTAAAAACAATACATGCTGCATTCACTCTTTTCATTCATTAAAATTTTATCTAGCATTTTGGAGTTTTTTGGGGTAAGGATGACATCTTAGCCTATTTTAGACGTATTCGTAGTCCAGACCTTAAACTCAGCTGAAAAAGGGATCTTGAATTCATAAAACAACTTCTTAGAACAACTAAAAGATTTTTAAAAGGCAACCAATGCAATGAAGCAAAAGTAGAAGAATTATGTCCATGTTTACATGTTGCATTCAGGGGTCTGGTTGCAGCATCCTGAACATTTGCGTTGTCTCCGGGCAGGTAGATGTGGTGGTGGTGCTGCTGGTGTAGCTCCAATGTTGGTCTCCATTACAGCTCACCATCTCTTTACTTTTTACTTCCAATGCTCAGTTTGCATCTCGGGAAAATAATGTAAAAATACCAATGTTGTCGTTCTATAGCCCATAACTATTAAGTGGGTCATGCTGCCTGACAGAGAGATGTTTTTAAAATAAAAACCTGTTATTTCCATTAAAGAAATTTTGTAAGAGGTTAATTTTTTTACACCATCAGGTTGCAGCTGTTGATAAATTTAACAGCCTTATTTGTTAATACAAATGGCCATTTTTTTTCCTCCCAGAAGTGAACCTTGAGGGAGCATTTACAGTAAAGTGTAAACTAAAGAGTTCCCAATATAGATCCTTGGGGTACAAGTGCTGAATGAAGCCTAACAGAACATGACCTGTTTTTGTGTGACCTCAACTAGTTCAGACCTGTGCCTTGGATGCTGATTTTTAATGCACCTACAGGTTTAAAGCTGTTCCATGAATTATGTTTCATGAGTTACATGTTTGTGCACCGTAACTTGCAGGATCTACACAAAGACCTGGAGCAGAAGCTTGCAGAGTTTCATGAGAGGGAGGACTGCATCCTCTATGCCAGCTGTTTCGATGCCAATGCTGGATTGTTTGAGGTGGGGAAATCATAAAGTTCTCTTTCCACTGTTTTGGTACTAAGCTAAATTCTTCATCATGATCGATGAAAGTAAGAAATGATTTTCACATCAGGTGATGTTGGGTCCGGATGATGCAGTTCTGTCCGATGAGCTTAACCATGCTTCTATTATCGACGGGATCCGTCTCTGTCGAGCAAAGAGGCTGCGCTACAAACACATGGACCTCAGCGATCTCGAGATCAAGCTCAAAGAGGCTCAGGTGTGTCTGTGAACACAAACAGAAAACACACAGTCCCTCGGCGTACTCATTTGATATTACTGACAAAGTGTGCTCCGATGATCATCTGTCCTGTCTTCTCCTCAGTCCTCTCGTATGCGGCTGATAGTGACAGATGGAGTCTTCTCCATGGACGGAGATGTGGCCCCTCTGACAGGAATCTGTGACCTGGCTGAGCAGTACGGAGCCATGGTGTTCATAGACGAATGCCACGCCACAGGGTTTCTGGGCCCCCGAGGAAGGTGGGTGTGTTATTGATTTGATGTCAAACTAATCTAGAAAAGTGTAAAATGTATGTTTTCTGTTATAGTGTGTGTGCTTTCATCTGTGGTGTGCAAATCTCTCCCATATTGTAAAAGTATCAACAAGAGTGTGTGATCAGTATGTCTTCTTTCAGCAAAAATGTAATGATGTTAATGTAAATGATAATCATAATGACTACAAATGAGGCGGAGAATGAGCAAAAATGAAAGTTGAATATTTTTCAGCCTCTAAATATTGGATTTCCTTGCTCATAATCGCTCATCTCGTTAATTCTGAAAAAAGAAAATTCAAATTATCACACATTTATAGAAATCTTTTTGTTGTGAAATGATCTCAATTGATTTTTTTGTTTTTATAATAATCTCTGAAAAAAAGTTTTTATTTTTTATATAATGTTAATTTATGAAACAAATTCAGAAGAAACAAAGAGAGTACTGTATTTGTAAAATTATCTGGTTAAATCAGAAAAACTGAATTTAAATTTTTATATATCTCGTTAATTCAGAAAAAGATCTTTTTGTGCAAAATGATCTTGTTAATTTAGAAAAAAAGCCTTTTTACTATCATAAATTTCAGGAAAAAAACGTATTATTATTATTTATTTGTTTATTTATTTATTTATTTATTTATTTTAAAAAACCCAAAAAAGAACTTTACATTAAAAGAGTCAGAAAAAATATTATTATTCTTGTTTGAAGAAATTATCTGGTTAGTGGAGAAAACTAAAGTTTTTATCAGTTCATTATTTTTTTTAGTGTTGTTATGATCTCATATTTCATAAGTATTTTTGTAAACACTTCAGTAATTTAAGTGATTTTGGTTTCGTTTATCTGTGACTAAGTGTTGAAGATGTTTTAAATGTAATCCTACCATAAAACTTCGCTAATAGATGAATAAACTGATACCTGTGATTTGCAGAGGGACAGATGAGCTGCTTGGAGTGATGGACAAAGTTCATATTGTAAACTCCACTCTGGGAAAAGCTCTGGGAGGAGCAGCAGGTACGTCTCTGTTCAACTTTGAAATATTCTGTCAAAAAAAAAAAAAAGTGTCTTGTTGTATTTAAACAAGACATTTAAATCTGAAAGTCCCAGATGGGCTTTTGCTAGGAAGTCTAAGCAGCGAAGCTTCAGTTCAGTTAACTGTAAAACTGCTGATAAATGAATAATAAGCTGCTGCTGTGTTACCAACAGTTATATACGTCGCTTTTTCACCGCCTAATTATCATTTAATCTCAGGTGGTTACACCGTTGGTCCCAAGCCTCTCATTGACCTACTCAGACAGCGCTCGCGGCCCTACCTGTTCTCCAATGCCCTCCCTCCTCCCGTGGTGGGCTGTGCCATCCGGGCCGTGGAGCTGCTGCTCTCCTCCAATGAGATCGCACAGAGCATGACGTCCAAAACCATGAGGTGCGTTGGCTCCAAGAAAGGGATCACAGCTTTGTTCTCTGTCTGGCATTACGATGTAATGTTTTTTCTGACTGTCAATCAACCAGATTCCGAAACAACATGACGCAGGCCGGCTTCACCATTGCAGGCACATCTCACCCCATCTGCCCCGTGATGCTCGGCGATGCGCGGCTGGCCTCGGTGATGGCTGATGACATGCTGAAACTGGGTGAGACCCGGCATCTGATCCCCTAAACTGGTTTTTGTTGCTGGGAAGAAGCAAGGTCATGTTTATCCTGTTTCCTCCCTCCCTTTAGGAATCTATGTGATTGGATTCTCCTACCCGGTCGTACCAAAGGGCAAAGCCAGAATCCGTGTTCAGATTTCGGCCGCACACACAGACGAAGACATCGACCACTGCGTGGATGCTTTCATCCAGACGGGCAGAAAGCACGGAGTCATCTCCTGAAGGGGACATGAGGAGGAATTGGAAAGATTCAGCAAACCAACCGCTTGCCCTTACAGATCTCGCTGCCTGTTACTGAAGACCGAAGAATGATGCCCATAAAGATGTTAGTTACATATGTCGGTCGGTGGTGCGGAATGTTATTTTTGTGTTTACTTAGCAGAGTTAAGTGCTTTTGGCTGAAGGGTAGATGTTTGTATTTGAAGAGAAAAGGGCTTACGATTCTTAATCTCCGGCACTTTTTATCACGAGGGAGAAAAATGTTTCTATTCTGTCCAGAAATGTGATTTTGAAGATTGTGCTGGCCACATTGGTGAGTGTAGTGTGGCTTCTAGTGATAAATGGTTGGATTATCTTCAAACGTTAAATTAAAAATCAGAAACGAACAAAAAAAAATCTGTTTTTCTTCCAAATGTGATTTTATCTCTTAACATTTTACAGTATAATTGTTGATAAAACAGGAAAAAGAAACTACACTTTCCCTTAAATTTACAGATTAAGATAAATGTCTTAACATAGGATTAGAATTAGGCAAATAAAACTTCAAACAACAGCAGTTTGACATTTTTCTGTCATTTTTATTAAAAACTAAGTAAAATGGTGAACACCTCCTCCCCCGGGAGGTGTTCTGGGCACGTCCCACCAGGAGGAGGCCGCGGGGTAGACCCAGGACCCGCTGGAGGGATTATATCTCTCGACTGGCCTGGGAGCGCCTCGGGATCCCCCCGGATGAGTTGGCTGATGTGGCCGTGGAGAGGGAAGTCTTGGCTTCCCTGCTCAGGCTGCTGCCCCCGCGACCCGACCCCGGATAAGCGGAAGAGGACGGTACGGTACGGTACAAAAAGGAAATACCATCAGATCTCCATCCTGCATTTCCTGTCTCAGAGGCGGTGCCGTGATGAACACATACTGTAGCACAGAAACATTTTCAAGCAAAGTGGTTTCAGCTGACCATGGCTTGGATATAAAGGAAAATTTAGAGTGTGTGAGCAAAAACTGTTTTCAGTTAACAGTGTAACTTCATCACATCCATATTTTATTTACCTCGTAATAAAAACAAATACTGTACTTCCTCGTATTTGTGCTTGCTTTCATATTTTTACTTCTTATAAGCTATCTCAATGATTTAATCCTGTAAATTCAGACATCTGTCTTTTCCTTTCACAATATCCAGAATTCATTCATTCATTCATTCATCAGAAATAAATCCATAAAGATGATATATATTTCATTTCATAATCAAAACAATTGATATTTAAGTAATACACACATTTTCAGTATGATGGTGTAGTTACAGTTGACAGTTTAGGTCTTTGTCTGTAAAATGGCTGCATGCATGTAAATTTTTAAATTAATTGCAGGTGTACAAACTTACACCAAACACAGGAGATGCAATGACATCTGAGACTGAAAGAGGTGGCAACATGTCTGAACGTCATGAACGTTTTTACACCAAAACACTTTTTTTAGCAAAGTTTACTTGTGAGAAACCCGAAAGCTTTGACCTAAACTTTAGCCAGGTCCACCCCACCACCCCCAAATGGCAGTCAAAGACCATCTTCGGTGTATTCTTTACGTAAGATTAATAAGACAATATCAACGCTGGTTACACTGTAATTCTATGGTCATTTATCACCGGTGTTTATATTTTTGTTTCCCTTTTTTTAATTGATGAAAACTAAAACTGCACATTAGAATGGTTTTATTATTTATTAATGTCAGCATTGCTAACTATTCATGTCTTCCAGAAGGTGATGAATATATTTATAACATCCACTGAAAATATTTGTGTGCAATTTCTAATTGTAATGCTTCTCACAGATGGTGAAATGATCCTTAACATCCACTGACATCCACCTCATTCCTTCCACCCAGACGCGGTTGACACATGAACCAGTGTTAACAGGACAGTAATACAGTATCCGACCACAGTACCAGCTCAAATTAACAGTGAGATTGACCTTCCCTTGTCACTCAAACTGCAACCCAAACATCCATAATCACAGCCTATTCATATAACTGTCCTCTTTATGTCTTAGCATCTATTTAACCTACTAATAGCATGACTTGTGAGTCTGACTGGGTGTGTGTGGAAAAAAAGATGGAGTGAAAATTCATTAGAAGACAACCAATCACGGGATAAATGAGAAGGCAGGAATGACAGATCGCTCTGTTGAGGAAAAGAGGTGGGGAGTATAGGGGATGGAATTTGGGAAAAAATGACAATGGGTAGTTAAAGAGGGTTATAAATGAAAAGGAGAGAAAAGAGGTGAAGAAAGAGAAGAAAGAAAAACACAAAGGGCTGAATTCTGATTTACTTCACAAGCCCTTGTACAATAGAAAAGGGGCTGTAGGAGAAAAACTCAATAACTCAGGAAGAAAAACAAACCAAACAAAGATGACAGTGACAGGCTGGAAGGAAGAAGCAAGGTGGAAATAATGAAAATGAACAGAAAAACACTGAATGTAATCAGAGTTTATTTTTCCAGTCAACAATACGGCAGGATATGTGTTTGTGATAATTTTGATTACTCTCCTCCTCTAAAGAGTGCATCATCTGACAACAACGCAGTGTGTGACTGTCATGGTGATACAGGATCCCTGAAGCTCCATCGTTTTTTTCTGCCGTTAGTCCTCCATATGGAGTTTATTTACAGAGGAGTATAATTGTCCAAGTAGTAAAACTTAAAAGTTTAATCATATTTCAATTTTAATTTGTGATGGGGAGCGTGCACTAAGAAAACATTTGCTGACAAGATCTCATACAGTGCAAAACAGTGGATCAGCATACATGCTAAATCTGATGTCTCTTTCAGAGTTTTTTTCCCCCCTTTGTATCTTTACTGTCTAAGCAGACAACCATCACACAGACCAGCCAGGACCCACCACAGCTAAGCTAAAGGGGAGCATTACAAGGCTAAGAACAGCATGTAAAGCGCTACATCGACCAAATGTGTTCATAGTCTCCTGTTGCTGACACCCTCGATTCTCTCTTTTTGACCCCGTCTGTATTTCACCTTCGTTCCAAATATCACACTCTCTCTGCGAGTGTCTGGGTCCCAGGCCCCATAAACAGCAGGTGGCCCCTTTCTAACCAATTCAGGTTGCTCTAATTGCATTCACTGCTGCTGGGAATAAGGAATGTTCATGTGTGTGCTGGATGATATTACAAATTAGTGCAATGACTAGGCAAGTGGTGCTAATAATGCTTGATAGGATGACCAGCACATGCCCCTTGAACTTGACGATCATTGTAAGGTTATCAGAAAACAAACCAAGATGATATTTATCTATGAAGATGGATCAGGTCTTTACTTAAACCAGTAAAGCAGAAGCAGAGCTATATAAGCAAAGTGTTTAATGTGAGGAAATAAGCTATAGTTATTTCATCCAAGGCAGTCTGTAGCGGCTGTAGATTATATCAGCCTTTTTCTCCATTTCTAGAGGGATCTAAGATCTTTTAAACAAAACTTATTTTGGCTTAAGGAAACAGCAACATAGGAAACAATACAACTTCATCCCTTTCCATGACTATTTCTACTTAGAAACATACATTTATTATAAATAGCTGACAAACCCAATGTTCAGACATTGCAATGAAATACTCATGCTAGAAAAAAAAGACAGATTCATTTGTGAATATTTCTAACTTATGAATGTTTTTTTCAAACAAAAAAAGAAAAACAGAAGATTTTACTCTTACATCTTGTTCTTTAAACCCCTTGGCACTGATTAAAATTTTGTTGGTGCACTGGCTTTGACAGTTTTTTTCCTCCATGTTTCTTATGTTCATTAATTGTTTTCAATAATTGTATATATGGTAATTCCCAATTGTTTCTCCTAAATGGTTACTGGAGGTCAGTACAGTAACTGGGCTAATAGACTAATTACTCTAAAGGCCTCACACACACTTGCATAGAAGTTCACTTTGTTCTTATCTGAATATATGTGATGTAATTGCCATGCAAATTAAAAAATGCTAAATTTGTAACAAGATGTTGGGCAATAAAAGTGTCACATAAAGGAATTTAACATAATGGGGTGATAAAGGAGATTAAGTATTCCCAACAATTCATTTGTTAACATCTTTTAGAAGCTCATTTATATGTGCTAGATGGGGGGGGGGATTAATAATAATGGTTAACAAATTAGAGTAATAACTAGATGCCTCAACAGCATCCAAAGTGACCTTCTTCTCCTCATTTTTGTTTCTCTCTGCCTTAAAGCGGATCAATGCAAGTCTGGGTAAGTTTACCATGCAGTGCGCACCCCAAAGCTGTAGGGGGAGCTCCAGAGCGAGAAACTAGGCGACAGACGAAGAAGAATGTTGTAAACAGAGGCATCTTACGGTTGTCTTGAACAGGTTAAGGCTAGCTAGCATGGCTTCAAAGGCATGTAGTAAAAGTAATTATCAAAGCTGTATAAAAGCAAAAACCGAATCGCAGAGTAAACATGCATATTTGTCCAAACGGATTTACGACCGGCCTCATAGCGGAGTCTCGTGTATCGCAAGACTTCCAAACCAAAACAAACGCGAGCGTCAATGGGCTAAACTGCAAGCGCCGTTTCTGGTAGGGGTAGACCCGATAGAAGAGGAAATGTCCGCTTTTTCATCAGAACAGGTCAGTCAAGCAAAATAATTACTTCCTAGCTGCTTTATGACGATGACAATGCTGCATAGAGACTTGCATAGAGCCTCTTTAAGGGAATAAATATTCCAAAATGAAGAATCGCTTCATTGATCTGGATCGCTCCTAAGTTTATTACCTGTTCCTTTATTCCATTTCCTAAAAATTTTATCAAAACCTGTCCAAAGACAGACAGACAACCTAACAAACTACACTGCTGAAAATCCATCCACCTCTCCATTTTCTGTACAGATTATTCCAATTAAGGGTCACTGGGGGCTGGAGCCTATCCCAGCAATTAGCAGGTGAGGGGCGGGGTAATCTCTGGACTGGTTACAAGTCCATCACCGGGCCTCCACCGCCAAAAACATAATTAAATAAAATTAACAGAAGCAGAAGAAGTAAGAGTAGACATCCTTGACAAGAAGGAAAGGCTGCATTCATGTGGCACCTAAAAGATGGCCTGTTGCTGTGTTTTATGACGTTTTGGACATGGCAGAAATTAATGCAAGCGCCCTCTACCAGAGCTGCATCGATACCAGAATGACACATCATGCAGTCATTACTAAGCTCTCCACAAGCAATACAATAAAACAATGTCAGCTGATATCCAGTGCTCTATTAAATAAGACTGACAGTGGAAAGATTTAAACAATAGAACAGCTCTTCACCCTCATCTGGGTCTTTGAGGGGGCATGGGAGTTCGCCCAACAAGTCTACATGTTCTTTGTGGACTCGGAGAATCCCTTCGAACATGTCCCCCAGGGACTCCTGTGGGGGCTGCTCCATGAATATGGAGCGCCAGACCCGCTTGTACAGTCCAGCCCCTTTAGGACTGCCAGAGCTTGGTCCGCATTGCAAACACTAAGTCATCCTCATTTCTGGTAAGGGTTGGATTCTGCCTTGGTTGCCCAGAGCTGGCTAATGTGGCTGCAGGAAGCATGGCACTGCTGCCTCTGCGGCCTGTTCCTGGATAAGCAGCAGAAGATAGATGCCAGAGGTCTTACATACAATATATATATATATATATACACAACTAAGCAACCTGTAAGAATTTATATAACTTCTTTTCAGTGGTGTTCTTTAGAAAAGGAGAAAACTATAGCTGAAGAAAACAAGGTTTGATCTATCTGTGATAACACAGATAACCCAGCATTGTAACAGTGGTAGCTGCACACAGCCAGAATGTGTGTTATGATGAAATAACACTGATATCAATACTGATTATGAGCACACACCTTCTCTCACACCACCATTTCAGTGGATATACGTTTAATGAAATTGTGTGTGTCTGTGTGTGTGTTTAACACACAGATCTTTAATCAACACTTTGTTATCTGACTCTGAACAAAGAGGTCACAGAAAGCCGGTTTCCCCATTTTTCTAAGAAAACCAATAACATTCAACAAACAGTACAAGTCGGTACAAGTCATCTTGGGAATGTGTGAGCCTACCAACAGCAATGCACTGATAAAGCCAAGGCAGGGAAACATAAGGGGGAGAAAAATCAAACCCTCAGGTGCTCTAGGGACCCATTGAAAAATACAGCTGCTTTAGAAACTGCCAATGAATGCAATTTAGGTAGATATTTTTCTTGTATCACACCTCACACATCAATTCACAGTTCAGGAACCCTACGGCTATGTGTCATAAGACCAGATCACACAAGCAGAGATGTCAAAGCTCCCTTTGGTTGCTTTCAACTTGAATCAAAGAGCATTTCACTACTTCAGCTATGTCTGACCACCTTAATTCATCTACATGTCTCCTTGTTTTCTTAAGCTATTTTTATTGCACTGTTGCTGTTTTTTCCCCTCTTATTTTACTCAGTATGAAAAGAGTAAGTAAAACCAAATAAACCAAAAATATGAGAGAGGAATGAACATCCCTGTGATCTGTTGATACCGATCAGCAGAAATTGATCAGCATAAATATTTTCTTTTCACAAGATGGATACCATTTTCTGAGTATATGATTGATAAACGAGGACCACTATTTCCACCATATTCATACAAACATGCATATGTATGGTTCTCGTTCATAATTGTCCCAATCCCTGTGAAAGCACAAACACATACAGATTTCCATTCCTGCTGATCCATAACTGCTGGTGGTAAAAGGTCAGTGCTCACATTCATAGCCTCCCTTACCTGCTCTGTCAAGGTCATATCTGTCCAAAACTGACACACACAGCCCTCAGTACTGATGTTAAGGTTTATTAAGGATTATTAGCTCTTGAATTTCTCTATTGCTGCCCTAATGTTTTACATTTATGAATTGTCGATAGTCATGTATTGATGCAGTAATGTCCTTGCCCCTACCATACAACAAAATGTATAACTTTTCTGCCAAAGACTCCTAGATGGAAATGAATCTGTAAGCTGAGAATGAAAGACAGGAACAAAAGGAGAAATGGATTACAAATGCCCCTGCTTACACTTGGACAGCATTACAGTTATGGCCATAGGACCAACAGAAAATCCTGCTTTATTGATGACGAATGAACACACAGCCTTGTGGGAAGATAATCAGGAGGAAGACATGGATGTACAGATGGAACACGCTTTGTTGGCTGTCTCCTTATACAGCCTTAGCCTAAAGCAGCATGTGAGCCATTTTGTTCCAGAAAATCCAGAGGATCTTGAAACACATTCTTTTAAAAGGCTGCTTAGTGAAATCTTCCATGGTCATAGCATAGAAGAATGGCTGCAGTTATTTACGACACCCACAGTCAAGTACCCTATATGTTTGAAGAGTCAATATATAAAATAATCCATTTATAAAAGAAAGGTATACAAAATAATTAAAAAAATACATATTCTGCTATAGTGTTGCCATCATTTTCTTTAATGTTGAATTCCCCACCTCCACTTACCATGTCCAGCATTGTTGCAGTGAGAACATTCTTGTAGGAAAAGGAGTATTTATGTTTTTTTTTTGTTACAGTTTATAAAGCAGCCTATACTTTTTTTTTGTCACAGTTTATAAAGCAGCCTATACTTTATATACAGTATAATGGATGAAGCCAGAACTATTAACCCTAGTTTGGGTTACCACCTTTAACTAAGTGAAAAAGGGGACACTGTGGGATGGGGTGGGATTGGGGTGGATAAGCTGATCTTTTGATATTATTACTGAATTTCTATAGTCTATATATTACACCCTTTCCCCCCTTTAGAATAAATAACACTTAGGGGTAAACGTGTGAAAAAAAGGTGGGTCCAGTCAACTTTCATTATGGTGGAGAAGATAGTCTGTTCACTGTTCTTCCCTTTTTAAAGAAATAACTTAATTGATAAAAACATACAAATACAATAGATAAATAAAAATATATGCCCTGCACTGAACCTCATGCATCACCACCAAGATGAAAATGGAATATTTTTTTTTCTGTTGTTCATTCAGCGATTTACGATTACTTTCATGCATTTTCTAACTTTACTAAACACTGGACACACAGATCTAAACAGCTTCTTCTCCGAGTCGTTTAATCCATCAGCCCAGAACCTGAACCAGGACTTAACATTTTGTCTGAGGTGCTACTGTGGACCAAGTGAGAAGCTGAACCCACTTACCTGGAAAAGG
>JAVQJG010053654.1:0-15218 GCA_036024015.1 Craterocephalus amniculus | reverse complement strand
GGTAAATGGACTGTACTTGTATAGCGCTTTTCTAGTCACAGACCACTCAAAGCGCTTTACATGACAATTCTCATTCACCCATTCATACCCATTCACACAGCACCTATATTGGATCATACTTGGTGCCAAGGGAGTAACCATTCACGCGCATTCATACATCCGATAGGCACATCGGGAGGCAAGGTAGGGTTCAGTGTCTTGCCCAAGGACACTTCGACATGTACCGGAGTGGAATCGAACCGCCAACCTCCTGCTTGAGTAGGCGACGGCTCTATCCACTGAGCCACACCTCGGACAGGTTGCGAGTCCATTGCAGGGTTTATATGAACACAGTTCTTATGAATTGAACTCCTGTGAACTAGAGATTTCATGGCTTCTATCATAGAAAAGACTTCCACCACTAGGTGGTGCTGTAACAGACAAGCAGATCGGGAGCGTAAAATGCTGCTTGTGTTAAAATAAATGATCATCTGAAAACAGAAGATTATATACATAAACAGAATAAAAACAAAACTATTGCATGCCTCACCGGTGTGGGACAGCAGGTTGGGGGACAGCAGGCCGGGGAGTCCCGGGTGCAGCAGCCTGGGGCTTTCCTGGATCCCCGCACCAGAGCAACGCTTGGGAGGACGGCCCGGACGAGAGCTGGAGGGGAAGAGGCACAGAAAAGGAGATGAATCACCCCAGCTCCAAATCTGACTTCCAGAGCTGAGCAGAGAAATGAGGGCATGATAACGCCTGATATCGATCTCACACGCCATCATTCAGCCAGAATATGACAACTATACAGTGACATCAAATCAGATCGCTTCAGATTTATTCAGATCGTGGATAAAAACATTTTGATCCACCACATTCAGCTTTATTGTGCAAAAATAGATACTAGTTATCATCAGTTCTGTTTAATTTATTTTCAATTTAAGATAAGTTTCAACTGAAAATTTTAGTTTTAATAGAAAAGTAACAAAATTTGAAAACTTTTATCATGTAAATTTGTGTTTTATCAGATTTTAGCACCACATAAAACAACATTGTGGACTACTAGTTTTTTATTTTCAACAATGTCCTCAATCACACCCATAATTTAAGAAACATTTTCCCTTCTTTTTAACACTTGTTTTACAGTTTCCTATCCTCTTGGGCTCAGAAAATGAAAAAGTTGCAAGGCACTCTTGCTGGAGTGTCACCTCTGCAGTCGGACGCTAACAGCTGGACGCTCCAGCAGGCACGGCAGGTCACTCAGACATAATCAAATCCCAATCTGAGAGTAAACGGCAGCTTTAGAAAGGTTTCTATTGGCTGGAAGGCTGCAGGAGTGAAGCTACACCTGACTGTCCCCACCCCGCCCCCCTAAAAAAGAAAACACTTTAGGTGACATCTAATTGGGTGTTGCTGGTCAGTGTCTCCAAGGAGTCACGCCACAAGCATATTTTTCTCATCTTTAAGTAGTACAATTGGCAGGAATCACACCCTAACACATCTCAGTTTTACTACAGAGAGCAGGATTAGTATTCTGCATCCAGCTCTTTCACAATAAGTCTGAAACAGGGGCTGCAGTTCCCAGTAATGGGAGCATTTTAACAACCTGGGAGGGAGGAGATGGGGATCATACAGTTACATCTGCGAATACTCTGTATTTTATTAGCCTCTGCAGTATAATTTACACTCAGTGCATCTAATTTGGACAAGTCACCAGTCCAATTAATCTAAGATTTAGCTTTTTCCCCTGCTTTTTAGCCTTGATATCATGTATAATAACACTTTGTTCTGCAGGGTTGTAATAAAAAAATATATTAGGAAAGAACATGGAAATAATCCAGTTGCATGGAACTAATTGGATTAATTCTTGGGTAATTGTTTATATATGAAACGGCACTGCTAACGCAATATATAAACTATAAAAATTAGAAATAATATTTTCCAGGCTTTTTACATATCACAGGGTGGTTTTATATTCTGAAAATGTCATTTCACTCAGAGGATTGCAAAAATGTACAATATCAAACTTAATTTTTTTTTAAGAAATGAAAGGACTAAGAAAAAAATAATAACCAATATGTAAAGCATGAATACAGTAAAAGATAGGCGATTGAATCGATTAAATAATCAAATAAAAAACAAAAAGCAGGCTGTAGTCTCCAGTATTTTTCATTTTTGGTATTTTCAGAGTATTTCTTATTAACGAATAGTTTATTTAAAGAAAAGAAAAAGAATAAAAACATATTGAAAATACACATTTTTAACAATCCAAATTAAATGTGTTAAACAAAAGCAACACGTTTGGTTTTGTTCCTCCTAACATGGGCCTTCTAACATTTCTATGTAAAAGCATTTTAAGTGTACGAATAATGCAAAATCATTGTTTTTTAGTCTGGTCATTGGTGTCTATGAGGACATAAATTTACACCTTTTATGATGGCAGTAATTCATTCTTTTTTAAGTAATATATTCCCCATTTTTTCCTTGTTTTTAACAGCTAAGTTTTACAGTGAAATTAAAGCCCTAAAATATCATCTTGGATCAGAGACTAAAAAGAGAAAAGTGTCCAAGTGCAAGAAGTACTCATCACCTGAGCTTTTCCAAAACCCTTTTCTAGCAAAGGACACATCTGGTCTCCTGCTACAGTTAAATAAAGCTCCAGGATGAAAATTAAATCAAGCTAAGTAGGAAAAGAGTTTGTGTAGTTTTCCCCCATACTTTTCAGTATATCCTTAAATATTATTTAAATATTCTGAGAGAATCAGGCAGATGAGGAAACATTAGTTTCTACTGTGGGGTAAATATGTCAACGCCTGTATTAAAAAGCATCTTTCCCACGTACACGAACAGATTACATGTTCTACATGTACAAGTGAAGCTGAATAAACACTCAACACAATCAAGCTCCTCTCCCCCCCTATTTCTGGCTCACACACACATATAACCTACTCTATTATGCATGTGCACGTAGGCATAAATAACCACACTCAAACACAAGAATACAGTAACTGCACACATGCAATTTAACATAAAGGAAGGTACACACTCCCACACACACACTCAGGAGGTGCGCATGCAGGCCAACTCTCTGCAGGGTGGCTAAGTAACAGATGGCCGTCCAAAGTCATTTACACCTAGAGAGAGAAAAAATAAAACCTGTATATGACAAACACCACAGTGTCACTGCATGAGAGCAGAAATGAATAGAGAAAACTCAGAATGTATATGCGGCGGGCTAAATAAGGGCATTAAACTGAGAAATATGAAACAATCACCCAATTTCCAAGTTAAACTAAATGCAAATAAAATGGCCAAACAAAAGGAAAAAAAGATAACAGTGAATCAACGAATGTGCCTGCCAGCTATTTTATGCTAAATTGGAAATAATATCACTTTTTCATTGTCTAAGCTATAAATTAGATTTAGTCACATCAGATGACTCTAAAATACTGAAGAAATATAGATATTGTGAACCAGTCTGATCTTCATTTTTACTGATTTACTATAGAGAAAAGAACAGATATTAAAATCAAGTGCTATTTCAGGTTAATTTAATCATTTTAGAAGGTGTGCCATACTGAAAAAAATACAGATAGAGACTTGCTGCATTTACGATTATTAATTTAAGTTTAACAAGAGTGGGTTAAAGCTTAAACTTAAGCTAACTGTGATTTGTTACCTCTAAATCTAACATTTGTTATATCAAAAATTAAAAAAAAATCTTACCCCAAATATAAAAATAAAATTTATCAGTAACATAACATAATGTTACAGGCTTACACAGCAGATAATTAAAAAACAAAAAACAACTTGAGACAATTTGGAATGTGGTAGCTAGCATGTGAGATCTACCTGTATGGTCCTCACCCCACGGATGCTAACTCATAACCAGGAGTCAACAAAATAACTATTACATAAGAAATCACTTTTATTCTTGATGGAACTCATTCTATTTTATCAGAACAAAGAAATCAATCAATCAATAGCTATGGACAAGCATTTCATCTCGGATTGAAATCAACCTGATCAGAGATTCCAGCCAAAACCTTTACATGGATGCTGGATACAATGATCGGATCTGGTTTGCTTTTATGATTTCGTAAAAGATTCAATACATCCTAACCCCTTTTGGATATGCGCAGTGCTGCTAGTTCAGGAAAACGAGGGTTTTCTTTTTTTTTTATTTTGAAACCTTTGACCATCAAAAAGCTCCATAAACCTGAAATTCTTTAAGTTTTCAACAAAAACATTGTATCCACATCTTCCCTGAAACTCATTATGAATGTGCAGAAACAACATCCACCCGGAACCGATCGGATTGAGTGCTTACATGCTTATTTTTTCCTGATGATCCGACCGTGAAAAGGTTTAAACCACACCTCTCGATCAGATTGGAAATTATATCCAACCGAGGTTGATCGGATCAGCTGAGGAGTTTATATGACACATTTTTGTTCTGATTTGATGTTCGATTGGGTCGCAAGTGTTCCTTGTAAACGCAGCTAATGAAGAAACGGAGAGGGAGCAAAGTAGCCGCAATCAGCCCAGCTACAAACAAACTTAAGCTAGCATCTGCTAGCCACCTGGAATGACTCAAACATTTCCGGATCTAGTTGACATATGGATAATAATCTATATCCTGGTTGCAACACTTTCCAATGAATTATAATAAATGTATCTTTAAAATAATAGGCAACTAAAAACGTTCAGGCCACCGGTTCGAGTCCCAAGTCGGTCGGAGACATATTCCGGCTGAGGAGGGGTTGCAAACTGTGGCCTTCCTGTGTTGAGTTTGCAAGTTCTCCCCGTGTATGCGTGGGTTCTCACCGGGTACTCCGGCTTCCTCCCACTGTCCAAAGACATGCATGTTAGGTTAACTGGGCACTCTAAAATTCTCCCTAGGAGTGAGTGTGTGTGTGAATGGTTGTCTGTCTCTCCATGTCGGCCCTAGGACAGACTGGCGACCTGTCCAGGGCGTACCCCGCCTCTCGCCCGTTGATAGCTGGGATAGGCTCCAGCACACCCGCGACCCACTTGGATTAAGCGGTTCAGAAAATGGATGAATGGATGGAAAACCGTTCAATTATCAAAGAGTGTGGAGTCTTCTGACAAATATGTCACAAAGCTAACTGAAACCATAATCTGATTTTGTACTTAATCCCTCAAAAACGTCCTCCGTTTAAATGTTTGTTAGACTGTTGATGCAGAATAGTCATTAAACATTATAACCAGGATGGGTAAACGGTTAAAAAATTGCTAACTTTTTTCCTCCATATTTTCAGGTCATTCTGGCTTCTGATTAACAAAATGAACAATAATCAAAAAGAAATTCAGAACCTTCCAGACTCTAAGGTAATTTCCTTTATTTCAGTTTATAGCTGAATAAAATGAAAACTCAGCTAATGCTAATGCTAATTGCTCACATGGAATTTGAGAATAGACACTTGTCTTGTGTAGCAACAGTTACTAAGTAGGATGGGGCTTACGGTGAAGTCAGTTACTACAGTGCTACAACAGCAGAGAGAGCATGTCAGCTTTTCAGGAACAGGTTGAGTAAATCGGTCCGGTCCCGCTGGGAGTGGTGGAGTGTGTATGTGTGTGTGTATGTGAGTGTGTGTGTGTATGTGCGTGGGGAGGGGGGTGCTAAAAGATGTGAAGAGAAAACGACTGCAAATGTTTTTGGGTGTGATCTGTACGTGAGAAGGAAAAAAAACATGTACACACACAAAGAGAAAGAAAAAAGCAAAGGAGCATGAAGAAATGAAAACATGAACCTTCACTTTTCCTCTGAACTCTACTTCACCTCTTCCCCCTCAATCACACTGAAACACACATACACACACATTTCAGCAATAAATACACTATCCCAAATGTTTTGTATGGACTAAAACACACACACACACGCACAAGTGTTAGCATTCAACCCTAAAGCCTTTCCATCAACAACCTCCTGCTATCTTTCAACTGCTCCTCACATACAATAGATACATGTTACAGTACCAGGTGTGTGTGTGTGTGTGTGTGTGTGTTCATCTGCATCCATCCATGTGTAAGCAACATTAAGGTGTGTATCCACATGAATCCACGCCGTGTGTGCAAAGGACACATGATATCGCCTCCTCATTAGCCTTACACTTCTTTGTTCGGAGTAATGACTGCAGTGTATGTGTGTGTACGTGTGTGTGTCCCGTAGGGTTGCCATATGTTGGGCATTAATCCTCGTCAATGGTCCACTCTCCTTACAGCACCGAGCACAGGAACAAAGAACAGGTCACACACACACACATACACACACCATGCACACAGAAGTGCTCGCCTAAAAAACAGAAGGCTGACACACTCAACATACTACACACATGTACCCGCAGATGTGCGCGGCATGTACACACACTCCATTGACCCACATTCATGTTTTAACCCTTAACCTTGACCGCATTCAAACTTTTAAACAGGAACAAATCCATTTATCCTCCTCTCGTTTACATTTCCTCCCTGAAACACGCAAACAAAGTCGCTGTGACACCAGCAAGCCGGCGACCTTTGACCCCTGGCCCGCGCACATGCCCCCATTCACACATTGAGGTGAAGGAGCTGCAGACATTTTTCTAAGCACATTTCCTGTCTTACATTTTCATTTTGCAGCAGCAGCCAATCAGATTGTGGCATTGTGTGTATAGAAAGCAAATAACAGGGGCAAGAAGACGGTTTTAGCTTTTGTCTGGTTGAGTCAGAATTTTACCTCCTGTTTGCAGGGATGTTCAGGTGTGTGTCGACACAATCCCTCAGGCAGCTTCGACACTTTGTGGTGAAAACAAGAAGCAAACTACAATTACTCTGCTTATTTGTGTCAAACAGCCTTTCTAGTTTGTTTACATGGAGAAGAGTAAATGAATGAAACAGACTACCGGGACATTTACATCAGATCAGGGCAGAAATTTCCTGCAGATCAGACTTTATATTCACATTAATTTTTTCACTTGAGTTGTTTAGTAGGAAAAAAAATCCTGAACCAAGAGAGGAGTTGGCAGATCGGCCGGCTTAATCACTCACAAAGACCAGAGGAAATTAACCACAGTCGCATGAACACAGCACAGCTGGACACATGAATATGCATTTCCACTTTAACATGTGGCATTTTTTATTGAATTAACATCTGTAAAGTATCCAAATGTGGTTTTCATAAAGCTCACTGGCAAAACGCTAAATAGCCCCCTCCATAACCTGCCTCCTTCCTATCTGACTGACCTCCTTCGTCTCCATACACCATCCTGCAGTCATGACCAGGTACACAACCCAGCTTTTGGGGGCTGCTTTCAATAATCTTAAATGATTGTTTTTAGTGGTTATTGGGTACTTTAATATAAGTTTTTTGTACTTTTTATGTTTGCTTTTCCTGCTTTTCCAGCATCTATACATCTTGAAAAGTGTTTTATAATTAAAATGTACTTTTACTATTCACCTTTAAACAACAGAGAAGACTGCAGCACATTTCAATAACCTATCCACTGGTGTTGGTTCAAACATGAATGATGTCCAGTTTTCACCCAGTTCAGCATTAGAAGCACCAGTTTGCTTTATGAAGGTGAGAAAAAAGGTGAACTTACAAAGGTAAACATGTCATTGTTTTATGTTAGCCTGCTTTATTTTACCCAGGAGTCGGTGAGAACGGGGCTAGCAGCAGTAAAAAGACAGAGAACTCCCTGGTGGGTGTGTTAAAAACACGGCAGAATCCACCAGCAGGCATCGGTCCAATTAAACGCAGCTCATTCTGAGATGAAATCGCACAAAATCTCCAACACAAGAAGGATACAGTTCTGGGACGATACCTGGAAAAACAAGACGTTTGCATGGCAACGACCTGTTACCTTTTCTTTTTGTGTAAAGCTCATGGATAAACATTGAGTCTTATAGACAGAATACTTCAGAGTATTCAATAAAAGTGGCAGGAACTAAACAATAAGGCAGTGGTTCCCAACCTGAGGTCAAAGAACATGCACTTCCCCGAGGCTTTCAAGATCCAGATCAATGTCCACGTATTGTCCCCGTTTTAAGAATAAAAAGTAAGGCTGTATGTTGTTCTTTGGCCTCATAGATGGACAGGTACGGTGGCCTGGAAGTGCAAATCAATTTTCCAACCACCAAAATGCAAACATTTCAACCGAAGCGCTTTAACAAATTGACCAAACTGCAGGTTCAGACGGGTTCTTACTGGTTCTGACTTCCTCTGCCTGGTTCTGGCTCATTTGGCAGGGTGTGTGGAGGCAGTGGCCCAGGTGGTGGAAGGGATTGTACAATAACACAAAGGTTGGGAGTTTGAACCCTGCTCCTGCTCCAGTCGACTGTTGTGTTTTGCTGAAATGTAAAAGTGTTTCGGATGTAAATTTGTTGTTCAATTCCAGGCCACCGTAGGGCGGGTCTCAGACAGAATACATCATTTATGGTGCAAATCCCACTTTTGAAAGCATAAAACCTAGCACGGTTTCAGCACAGGGAAAAACAGGTTGTTATAACCATTGCTAAAAAAGGGTTGCACTAAAAGTAAAAAGGGATCTCATCTTAACTAATCTTCTAGCGATCAATCCGTCTCAACGGTTTTTCTGTTAACAAATAAGACTTATCATTTTCTCAGATGTAGTTATGTTCGAACCGATGAACTTGAGAAAAAAAAGGAACGAATGCTGTAAATCATAGACAAATAATAAATCGTGGAAAAGAATTCTTCAGAAACCCTGGCTGAACGTTGAAGAGTGTGTAAATATGCCATATTTTGTTTTGTTGACATTATTTCTATTGAATCATTAGGGAGGAAAAAGGTTCGTTAAACGAAGCGCTGACAGGTTGAAATGTTGATGTTTTAATGTGTTTTTACGACCTTTCTAATTGGCCGAAATATTCAAAACATGGCATGAATGGAAAACACAGAGCTGACATTTCTCACACAAACACACACACACACACACACAATCTGACGAGCCACCTTGAAGTAAGTCTTCCCACTCTGACACACGCCACCTTGCCCATCTTTCCAAATGGCCGTCTCTATGGTGACGGAGCCTTGATCAATACTCCGTCATTGGCTCTGATGGCCGGTCAGGGTCAGTGTCGTGCACGCGCGCATACACACACGCACAAACAGGCATGGCGGTGAATAAGCACGGACTCACTAACGCGTTTGACAGATTGATTTAACTCGGAGCGTGCAGAGGTCACACACACCAAACACACACACAAACACAGCGTAGTTTATCAAAGCCTGATGCGGTCAATACGTCGGGTAGAGCGAGGGGTCAACCCTCTTTAGCTAAAATCTTTCATCTTCAACTCCTTTCTTTCATCTCTCCATCAGCGGGCTGATCTGTTTACCCCTTGTTTTCTTTCCTCTTGTGTCGTTTGTACTCCTCATTGGTTGGTTTCTGTTTCACCGCCTGGAGATTAACTATGTTCTTTGTGCTGGTTTGGTTTCTCACCATGAATTTTATTGTTTTTCTTCTTTTTTGTACGTAAAGTAATTTTGCAGATTTGTTATTTAATTAAAATCAAGATTTCACTTTCAGAATAACTTTATTTTATGTATATTTCTGTCTCAGCTCACAACTTTATGGGTTATTTTTTAAAATATCTTAATTCTTTTTAACAGTGCGCTTTGCTCTGTCTAAAGCTAGAAAAACATTCTAGCTCCTATAATTATCATCTGATAGTAAATACCCAGGTTTTTTTTTACAAGAGATTTGCAATGATTAGTGCTGCATTTCCATCCCAATGCATTTTTCATTGCCCCCCGTGGTGATAATTACTGTAGCACTATGCCTTCGGAATAATTGTATTTCCACATTGTTCCAACTCATTTAATCGCTTAAAGTACAAGTGTGCTCTGTTTCTGTGTTATCTTGATACGTCAATTAAATAATTGGTAGCCTAATTTGCTTCACTCCGTAGTTTAGTGGTACTTTTTTCTTCCAGAGATGAGGCAGTTACTTTAACCGCAGAATTTTGGAAATGGTGACTGGGGTTTGATCCTCAGTCAGGATTAAGTTTAGAGAAAGACTGGTTTTGATTAGAGGTTAACCAAGTCAACATGCTGCGTGTCATGCAGCAAGTCATTGCTGATGTTTTTAATATTTAACCAAAGTCTGTTATTTGTCCAAAGAAAACATTCAGAAAGTTAATTATACCTGAACACTAATGTTTTGAAACCTTTTGGGTACACATCATTATTATCTGAACAAAGTAACCCAATATTTCACATATTTCATTTTGTTATTTCCCAGGATGTGTCACCCGGAATAGATTTGTCACAAAACCTGTTTGATCTGTTTGACTCAAGCTCAAACTGTGCTCTCAAACAGTGATCGTCCTCTATGTCATCGGTTCACTGAGCAACAATGACCTAAAGAACTTTCCCAACTTGGCTATTTTCATTATTCTGTGCCACTAAATACAGCTTGTGGATTATTTTTGATTCATAAAATCAGGGATTTAAAGACAACTAAAATTCACACAAACTGTGTCAACAGGATGTTTTAGCGAAAGAAATCAGCAGTTCAAAGACGAACAACCAGAGAATTGTAAGTAAAAAACTTAATGTTAAGAGTATCCCCATGAAACCATTCAGTTCAGGCCTTGATGCTCTATGAAGCTGGCCACATCTACCAGTGTCAGGTTCACATTTATTCAGTCTGTAAGCCAAGTTTCGGTTGTTTTGGTGCAGCATCTACATCCGAAAGTATTTGTCAAAGAGAAACAGACTGAGTCTAAATCATCCGTGAAACTTAAATCCAACTCAGCTGGAGTGATAATTTCAACAGTTTTTAAGGGATGCAAAACTCAACAGCAAAACTTGGTACAATATGAGGTGAAATACAAAGCTGTCCAGTACACACACATACACACACACACAACCCGAGGAGACCCTGTTTAAACTAAACATTTCCAAAATCTGAAAAGCGTAGTATTTCGATAACTGAAAAAAAACAAACAAGAAGCAAAAAGCATCTATGAGAGAAACACCAAAAGTTTAGTTGAAGTGTTTTTGATCATTCGTTTACTGGATAAATTAGCTGTTGTGGGAAGCAAATTGTTTCCTTTTTCTCTTGATGAACAATAAAATAGCTTAATTAGGACTCGCCATGCCGCAACTACTAGCTTGCTCAGAGACATGAAAATACTTTCAAGCTCATAACTCTGACATGCTGGAGATAGAACGTGTTGTAGGAAAATAGAAGAATTTTGGGCTTCTGTGTGTCATACTTTAATAGCAGAGTGTAACAGAGCTAGCGCATAGCATGAGTAATAGCTACTGTATAGTATCACTGCGTATTTGTTTAAAGCACTGAGCTTTACTTCCAATGTTTTTTCTTTTTTGAATAAACTGATTTTACTGTTTTGGTGGCTAATGAGTGATCTGAACACAAGCAAAACCAATTCTAACAGCAGACTGATTTAGTTTAGTTAACATCTTGACCATTTCAAAATATGCTAATATTTAGTTGTTCTCATTGCATCATGTTCTCTCCTCTGCTTCTTTTATCCATCCATCCTTTTTGTCCTCATCACTACCCATCTCAATTTTTCTCCCCCACCTTGAGTTCACATGATGTCACGCCATCTGCCTATTGATTACCTTATTTTTCTTTATCAGAACTGCTGCTTTGTGGGCTTTTATACATTTCCTTCTTTCCATTTATCCCTCCTTCCTTCTCCTCTGACACACCTCTCTGTTTTCTGTCTCCCCACATCTCTCAGCCATCATAAATCGTTTCGCCGCCTTACATCCTCCCTCCATGTGTGTCTTTACTCTTTGTTTGTCGCAGAAGAACAATCTATTCTTTTTAAAGAGACACCAGAGAAATGGGATATATGTCTGTCCACACACACACTCACACAGAGAGGCATCATAATCATGGACGCTCACGGACTCACAAGAAAGAGAGGAGAGAGAGAGATGGATGTTTACTTTCCTCTGGGCTTCCGCCTCTTTGATTGGACAGATGAATGACTTCATTGTGTGTGTGTTTCCTTCTCCCTCTTTTTCTGTCTTTCTTTTCAACATTGAGAAGGAGAGGGAGAGGTGGGAAATAAAGAGAGACAGAGAGACAGAGGTAGGGTGAGGTAAGCAATAATAAGTATTGATTGATAAGGGAAGTAGAGCGAGAATAATAAAGGAGAAAAAATCACCTTAAAACACAGAATGGAGGGAAACAGGGAAAGTGTATTGATTAACTGGTGACACCTTTCTCCCTCCCTTTCTTTCTCTCTATTTATCTATTACTACTTACTTACTATTCATCTTCCCACTTCCTGTCTTCTATCCTGCTTAAACTGCAACTCAATATATTCTTCCCCTTCATGTACTTGTTTTTCCATTTCTCTTAACATCAATTTCAGTTTTTTTCCATACATCTGCTTCCCTACCATCCATCCATCCACTTATCTTTTAGTAGCACATTCATCCATCTATCATGCATCCATCTTATTTTAACTTCTATCATATTTTTATCCACCTATCTATCCATCTTTTATTGGTTTATACCTATTTTTATCCATTTATTATTAATTTAGCCATCACTCAAGCCATCCGTGCATCTGTCGTATCAGTTCTGTAATGTATCCTTTAATACGTTACGGTACAAATGTATCCAATTTCCACTGATACGTCTTATCTCAGCATATTTCTATTCATCCTTCAGTTAGAACATTTTTAAACCGTTTCAAGTTTTCCCCACAATGCTTCAGATTATTAATAATCACACTCTGCATGCTTTTATCCACAAGTGAAAAAAATAAAAATGGTTATTTGGAATGTTTTTCATGTAATAAAAGAAAAAAATGACTTAAATATCGCTTCACTTGAAGCATTGAGGCCTTTTTATTAAAATCTTTGCTGCTGAACAATAATATTTGTCCAAGCAAAGACATTTGGAAGGATGGAGAAACTCTGCAGCAAAAGCACTTCTGCCCCTGTTCTTTGAAAAATATATTAAGTTTGCTATCTTTAACAGACTTTCTCAATCTGATTACTAAATTGAGCAATCCACAACAAAAGGACCAAAGTCAGACAGGTAACCAATACCCAATGGACCTTTTTTTGTGGAGGAAGGAAAGCTTAGAAAAGCACAATTGTCAATTCGAGACTCCATCAATCAGGTTTTTATGGTTGAGTGGTAAGATGGAAGTCATTCCTCACTAAAAAAAAAAAAACGTAACATCCTGGTGGATGGCACCTGAATGACTCTCAGACCACAAGCGATTGAATCTTCTGGACTGATGAAATGAAAAGCTATCTGACCACAGCTGCCAACAGCATGTGAGGAGTAAACGGGAAGTGTGTACCCCAGCTCTGTCGGCCAACACAGTGAGAGCAGAATCCACCGTGGGGAGGTTTTCTCCCAACAAGGGGACTGGTCATCAGGACAAAGACAAAGCATTACCAGAGGATCCCAGATTGGGATAAAGGTCTGCAAGGCCGTGGTAATTCCGACCAAAAATTGGCACAAAGCCTCCAGGCAAGACGTCATGAATGACTTTAATTAAACTATTGAAATCATCCAAAGCCTGAAAATGCCCGCAGTTTCCATTCAGGTCAGCTGAGCTTTGAGTCAGTAGATCCTGAACTGTTTCTGCAGGGCCCCTTTTCATTTGCAACAATAATGTCAAGCCCCCCCATCTCAATACTACATGCACCCTGATGCCTGGAAAGAAATGTTCAAAGAATTATGCCCCAAAAGCTCCTGCTTCATTTACTGTTGTTAAAACCATGTCAGTGACAGAGGGAATTAAGGGACAGTACCTAACTAATGTTGTAATAATGTTGCTTCATACTGGCAGATGCTGATATTTAGATTTACTCTTCATTACCCACCACTGACCTTTAGCTGGTCCAGACCAGGGCCAGAGATGCCTCATCATATGATCTTGTCTTTTTTTCCCCTGGTATTTATCTCTTGTTGATTCATCTCCCTTGTTCCACTGGTACCTCCACAAATGTCTCCATGTTTTGCTAACAGTGCAAAAACTAGAAATTTTATTTCGCCTTGCTGCACTCCCAACATCTACCACCCCCCGACACCCTTACTCTAGGCAGGATTCGCACAATTCAACATGTTCATGTTCAACAAATGGGTGGGCCTGATGTTCAAAGTTGCCATGAGATCAGACCTTCATCAGCCCATCTGATTGGTTGGCACCTGCACGGCTTGGAAAGTTAAGCTAGGCTCAGCTTTCTAATGTGGCTATGCTAGCAAAGTAATAATAATAATAATAATAATACAATTTATTTAAAGCACCCAAGGACACTGTACAAACATAAGACACTAGAATATTGTAAGTAAAACATTAAAAGCACAAAACAGAACAAGTAGATAATATAGGAAGGAAGCACTGTGAAAAGATGTATATGGACCTATGAGGAATAAGACTGTCTAAATAGATGAGTTTTGAGTCTGGATTTGAAGAGAGGAAAGGAGTCCACAGTACGGAGATCAGGAGGGAGGGAATTCCAGAGATGGGGAGCAGAGCGACTAAACGCCCTGCTCCCCATTGTTGCCAGACGTGCCGGGGGACCGGAAAGCTGATGGGTATGGGAGGAACGCAGTGAGCGGGAAGGTGTGTGTACATAAAGGAGATCGGAGATGTATGATGGAGCCATGTTATGGAGGGCCTTAAAAGTGATGAGCAGTATTTTGAAGATGATCCTTTGTTTGATAGGGAGCAAGTGGAGTTGTTGCAAGATGGGAGTGATATGATGAGCAATAGGGGTCCGAGTGATAACACGTGCTGCAGAGTTCTGGAGGAGCTGCAGCTTCTGGAGGGACTTATTGGGGAGACCAAAAAGAAGTGAATTACAGTAGTCAATGCGTGATGTGACCAGGCTGTGAACAAGGATGGCAGTGGTTTGGGAAGTGAGGGAAGGACGGAGACGAGAAATGTTATGCAGATGGAAATAAGCAGACTGGGTGATGTTATCAATGTGAGACTGGAAGGACAATGTGCTGTCGAAGACTACACCCAGGCTCTTAACCTGAGGGAAGGGGAGGACAGTTGAGTTATCAAGAGTAATGAAACATTTATTGGCTTTGGATAGAGTGTGAGGCGTGCCTACCAAGAGGACTTCTGTTTTAGAGCTGTTCAGTTTTAGAAAGTTGGATGAGAACCAAGACTGGATTTCTTCAAGACCGAGGGTAAGGGTGGTTGGCGGCAGCGAGGCAGATGGTCGAGTTGAGAGGTAGAGCTGGGTGTCGTCC